>JBBPUI010000559.1:0-19036 GCA_038094615.1 Heimioporus aff. retisporus
CCGCCATCTCCCCCTTCCCCCACGACCCCACGACCCTCATCCTCGATATTCGTCCCCACGCCGCCCACGCCGCCGCCCGCGTCCTCAATGCCGTCTCCCTGTCCGTCCCAACCACCCTCCTCAAGCGTCCCCTCTTCTCCCTTTCAAAGCTCTCCCAGATGCTCCCCTCCCCTTCTTCCCGTGCCCGCTTTGCGACCTGGTCCTCTGCCTCTCGCATCCTTGTCTACGATTCCGACTCCACCTCCTCCCCCGACAGCAGCATCATCGCCGGCCTCTTGCGCAAGTTTCGCACGGAGGGCTTCTCCGGCGAACTCGCCTGGGTCCGTGGCGGCTTTCAAGCCGTCTGGAGAGAGGCCCGTGACCTCACCACCACTGAGCTCCCTCCCCCAGAGGAAGACGACCCCGATCCCGCTTCCACCACCGGCACCCTTCGAACCTCGCAGCTTCCCAAAGCTGCCTTTTCCCTTTTCTCTACCACTGCCGCACCACTGCCCATTCCCGGTGCCTATCCCCAAAATACTCCTGCCCCTTCGGCTTCCCGCGCCGCCAACCCCTTCTTTGATACCATCCGCCAAAACGTGGAACTGTCCCATGGCATAACGGAGCGCATCCCTTTGCGCCTTTCTAGGCGCGTTCGGAGACGTATTCACGATCTCCCTTTTCCATGGTTGCGCGCGATCGCCACCCGTTCCGCCCTCAGGCATCCATCCACCTCCCGCCACCCCGGCATCGACAATCTAGAATCCGGCTCCGAGTCCAGCGATGATCCCCACACTTCCGATCCCGACGAAAACGACCCAAACGTAGAAGAAGGCGCCGAGGCTCTTGCAATGCAGTTCTATCGGATCGAACTCGCCGAACAACGTAGATTGCGTTCAATCATGGAACACCATACCAAAGAGAGCGAACTCGCCGCCCTTGTTCCTCCCGTCAAACCGCGCAGGACGCTTGGCAAAGGCGCTTCGACCCTCACCGTGACTGATCCTGGTGTGAGCGTGCGAAATAACGCAAAGTCTCTACCTGGGACACCTCAGCCAGTTCCCTTCCCCTTTTCCATCACCGCCGGCGTAGAAAAAGGCACCAAAAACAGGTATGTCCTTGTTCCCTCTCCCTTTTCGTTCCAATTCGCCACTTTGTTCTCCAATCCCTTCCATGGAAGGATCTTCATCCAGATCGAGCTTCTCCCACGATCGTCGATCATTCTACCATGACTTCTTGTCAAGCCCCTATCTTGCCCCTTGCCCTGTAGCCCTTCTTTATTATTCGGATGGCTTGCTCATTTCTTTCACACGTTCATAGATATACCCATATCTGGCCGTTTGAGCATGCACGCGTTCGCCTTCATGATGGTCGCCACCAGGGTTCACACCCAGGCAGGAGAGATAAAAGTCGGGCTCCGGAGCGTGGTCGAAGCGCGCGCGAGAGAGACCGCCAAGCAGAGCAGGACTCTGGATGGCAAGACCAAGGGTCAGCAGAAGACAAGCATCGTCGGAGTCGTTCGAGCCCCGCGTTCGGTACAGGTGAGAATCAGGACCTGTCAGAGACGACCAGTTCTTCCAGATACTTTTTTCTCCCCGATGCACGGTCATCCGGCGCCAATGTCGTATCTGGGGCTAGAGTGGCCCGCCCACCTTTGAGCCCTGGTCCTAGTGTTCCTCAGGTGAAGATCGAGTATGACCTCACGGAGCAGGGTTCCCGATTTTCGGGGGTATCCACGCCAGCTACAGCACTTCCACTTCCGACGCCTCCCTTCTATACGCCAATGGAAGTCTCTCCGGATCCTGTCCAAATGCGCGCACGGCAGCCTCAATTAATTTCCCTCCCATCTGGCTTCAGTGTGAGTCCAGGAGTGAGGCTGGGGGCACAATCTGCACTGCAAGTATCGAACCTTCCTGTACTTGGACCGCTTCCATCGTTTCCACTCCGGTTACCCAACCGCTCGGGAGGCTTGCTACCGAGTAATGGGGAGCAAGCTTGGACATCGGAGTCGCTATCTTCTTCTGCTGTTCCTTTTCGTGGTCTTTCCAGTGGAGAAGCGGGAATGGATGCAGAGACAAAGCGTGATGTGCGAAGGGAACCATCTCCAGGGGATGACTACGTTAATGCCTCGTACGTCCAACCTTTGGGCACCCGCAAGCGGTACATTGCAACCCAAGGTCCTTTGCCTTCGACATATGTCGATTTCTGGACGTGCGTTTTTGCAATTGATCCTTTCGATGGTATACTAAACACTTGTTTTCCTAGCCTTGTTTGGGAACAAAATGTCCATGTCATCGTCATGCTCACTCGTGAGGTCGAAAATGCCATGGTGAAGTGTGGGTCATATTGGACAGACGCCGAATTCGGTCCACTGAGGCTCGAGCTCCTCTCCACTTCACCCCAAAAGTCCCCCAGCTCCAACGCGTTGCCCGCGGACATGTCCAAGCAGGGTTTCTTCGCGATTCGGGAGCCCCAGGCAACACAGGATCAAACCATATTGATTACGCGCGTGTTTGCACTCAGCCATACGTCCTACCCTGGCGTTCCACCACGGAGAATCACCCATTTGCAGTACCTCGATTGGTCCGACATGAACGTGCCAGATGACCCGCGGGGCGTGCTGGATCTCA
Source organism: Heimioporus aff. retisporus (assembly GCA_038094615.1). Classification (NCBI taxonomy): domain Eukaryota; kingdom Fungi; phylum Basidiomycota; class Agaricomycetes; order Boletales; family Boletaceae; genus Heimioporus; species Heimioporus aff. retisporus. Next base: position 2,610 of record JBBPUI010000559.1, read on the forward strand.
TCAAGAGGCTCGAGCAAGCCGTTGCGGAGAGCACGCCCGGCCCCAGTCCGAGCGGAAGTTTGAGTCCTGGAAGTGCGAGTGGAAGCCGGTCGGGTAGCCAATCGCCGGTTATTGGACCTGAGCAAAAGATTTATGACACATTGTTATCTCCGACCAGTGCTGGCCCTACACTGGCGAGTGGGAGGAGAAGGCGTGGAAGTGAATGGAGGCACCCCGAGTTAGATCCAAAAACTGGTGTGGCAACATTTGCCCTTGGAAAGGTACCTCCTGTGTTGTTACACTGTTCTGCAGGGGTAGGGAGGACCGGGGGGTTCATTGCCGTTGACGCAATATTGGACGGCGTGAGGAGAGAGCTGCGAAGGATTCGGGAGGAACGAAGCGCGAAGAAGGCGGCGTCGAGGGTTATTGTTGCGGCGGGTGCGGACAAGGATGATGACAGTGGTGAGTCGAGTCTCGAGAGCACGGAGACGGGGGTCGACAGTGCAGAGAGTAGTGGCAAGGAGAGCGCCTCCGATGGAAGCGAACGTATGGATGTTGACGAACCACCTCTTGACAAGGCGGAGGCACGGGGTTCGGTTCACGTCGTCAACACGGTACCAATTCCCGTTTCCACGAAAGGCCGCAGACGTCCTTATTCCAGCGAGGACCATATTGGTGGGCAACTGCGTTCCAACTCAGAGCCGCTTGTGGTGCACGTCCCTCTCGTGGGAGCCGACAACGTACCAGAGGAGGCAAAGATGGCAGGAATCGATTTTGGTGACCCCAAGGTGACTAGCTGGCAGTCCTCCTCTACCCGTGAGTGGGTAGAGGACCAAACGCATACACACGCGGAAGAGGCGGATCACCCGCCGTTATCTTCGCTCCCCTCCGGTAGGGGAGGGTCACCGGGCAGTCTTTCTAATAGCAGTGGCCCATCTGCAGGCAATTCCGTAGACTCCATGAACGGGAGTGTCGATGCCAATGCCAGTGGGAGCGCTAGTGGGAGTGGGAGAGGAGTCACCGCTGACCGGAAGAGCGGTTCAGGCAGTGCGAGCGGAAGCAGGAGTGGAAGTGGAGGCGGTAGCAGAAGTGGAAGTGGACGCCTACCGCCGTCCTCGTCGAAGGCAGGTTCCGGGTCAATTTCCCATTCAAACTCGGGTTCCGGAACTGGCACAGGCTCCCACCTTGGTTCGAGCTTGCTGCGTGTTCGTCTACTGGATAGCTCCGTTACCTCGATTTCTGCTGAATCCACGGATTCGCTTTCGCCTGGACGCGAGTCGAAGTCGAACCCTCTGCTCCATCGACCATCGAAGATTCATACGAGCTCAAGCTCTGATATGGAAATCGATCACCCCCCGCGTCCCGTCTCTGCACCGCTTCAAACCACTCAGTCGAATATGGTGACGCATAAGCCAACCATTGGTTCATCGCCTGTTGCAAGTTTCTCGACTCCCATTCTCCCACCCGCTCGCCCCGAGGCAGCTACCTCCTTTGGTGGTGGCATGGCCGAAAATTCCGTGTTGTGGCCAAACTCGGAAGCAGGTACGAACGCGCTGGCGAGCCCCTCTCAAGAGTTTGAGAGCGGTGAAGGTGCAGAGGCGGAAGAGAACGGAAAGAACGGTCGACGGTTGTCTGACGAATCGGAGGAAGTTGCCGTTTCTTCGAAGCCAAGAGGCAGCCTTCGGCTCAACACCGATCTCTGTTCCTTGAGAATCCCGGGAATGTTGCACCATGGCCGCTCAGCTAAGAGCCCGACCCTTCTGTCCGGCGAAAGTAAAGGCAGAGAAAAGGTATCGCCAGCACCCCGCGCTCAGGACAGTATGATGTCGCTGCGAGTTCCGTCTGCGGCTGGGGCTCCCGGTGCATCTGAACATGACACGGACCACCCAGTCATCGATTACAAGCTACCCCGGGAGCTCCACATCGACTTGTCCCCGCCTTTGATCTCGTCATTTGCAGAACCGATTTGCACGGTCATCCAGGACATGCGGGAACAAAGGATGAGCTTATGCCAGAGTCTACGACAGTATGTCTTCGTACATGCAGCTATCATCGAAGGCGCCTTGAGGATTGTGGACGAAGAACGTGAACTCTGGGAATCCGTCGGGACAAGTGACGACGCCAGCCTTGTTGAAGGGGAGCCTGAGGTGGGTGTCAGGAAGGGTGAGAAACTCTCTGGCTATAGTGAAGGACCGAAATTGTGGTCTGGGGGGACAAATAAGGCTGATGTGGCTGTTAAAACGCCAGAGTTCGAGTATGGTGCAATTCCTCGGCGAACCCGTCCACCGCATATCTCCACGTCGTCGTCGTCCGGCGTATCCTCTCCGTCCAAAGGAAAGCGTGGCCCAAGCCCTACGGAACTTCTCAGGGAAGATAAAACCGGTGCTCTATCTCTGAATAAACGACCCAGTATCCAGCGCCAAACTGCAGGCCAGTTGTCATTCGGATCGACCAAGTCCTCTCCAGTAGCGAGCGAAGATGGCGGAGGGTTGAGAGACAGAGTCGTGGGTACATGTACCTCTCGACTCGCGCTGGGACGACCAGCAGTACCTGAAAAGGGTGCTCCACACAAAGCGATCGAGTAAATCTCGAGTATATGGGCAGGGATCGATGGTGTGTGTGTGTGTATCATCTCGTACTCAGATCTAACCGAAACACTTTCTCCTTGCAGCTTGCCGCAATCTCCCTATTTAGATGCGAATCAAACGCTGCTGGAAACAGGTGGTTCCATTACGCCCTCTGGTCACCGAGCCGATGCGGATCTTGTACATGCTAAAATATATCCTGAGGGACTATCAGGACCCTGTGTTTTGATTGATATCACTGACATTTAGCTAGCTAATGAGCCTTGTTGGAACTGATTGCTTTCGAATTGCTAGTCTTTTTTTTCTTCCTCTGAATAACTTCCGTTGCCGTTGCGGCTGTTGAACGGGACAAGTTGAAAATTTCCCCTTCACCATATTAGACCTCTCATTCTAGCCGCATCACCTCATCTTTTGTACATCTCGTGTATTTCCAATGAAGCCCAAGGACTGTGGAGCATGTGTGGCTAAGATGCCGTTAAGCGATCACGATCCAAGGGTCCGCATCTCGGACTTGAATCCACGAGTGAGTGAAACTTCACTGAATCAGTGACAAGCACACCATAAGGTCTAACAAGATCTTCCTCGCACCCATTCTACGGTCGTCATCTTCACACTCCCCACATTGAAACGAGATCTTTTATATTGTTCCGTCAACATTCAAACCTGATGGTGAGGGACATGGCAATCTGACATGCAAGTTAAAAAAACATAAAACGCCACCCATCTACAACAAAATACAGCAAGAAGACATCCCAGGTAACCGTATCGCCAGGTTTGACTACAATAATTTGAATAAGTAACATGGGTCCACGAGGGGATCGTCGCTGAAAAGAAAAAGGAAAGGTTTTCCGTGGCACATGTGACACGTTGGCATATCACATCAAAGGCTGCGGAAATTATCGCTCGTATCAATTGTCAGCGACTCTTGACTGCAACAACCTGCGGGAGCTACGGGTCCGGGTGCGATGTCGCGTTCGTTCGACTCCGAGTCTTCATGGCGTCGGTTCGATTTGTCCCCCAAGTCCTGTTGTGTCTCGCGGTTCAACGATGGATCGGGAAGCGTCGCTGCACGCGCGAAGAAGAGGTCCACCGAACTTGCACCTTGCTTGGACGGATCTTGGCCGGGGAGTTCGATGCCGCTCGTACGGTCCACACAGTGCCCACATCCCTCGCTACAGTCCTTGTGGTGCTTCTCGACATGGAGGGAAGTACGATGTTCGACACATCCAGGACAAGTACAGTTATAACCACACGTGCATCCAGAGCCTGCGATGGATTTGATAGTGCTGAGCGGCGGGATGGTGGGAAAGTCGGGAATGGTGGTGGAGGGAACGGGGTTGGGGAGGATGGGTGGCAGTTCGAGGCGGGCAGAGGGTATGGCGTGCGATCCGGCGGATCGTTTTCCCGCGCAACACGATTTGGGTGGCGGATTTGGCGCGTGTTTGGTAGATGCCTGCGCGGGTTGATCACGGTACATGGCGGCGGCCTCGGCGAGGGCTTGTAAACCAAAGTCGGGGTATTTGCCATTGGAAGAACCAGCTTCGTCGACGCTGGGTATTCTTCGGCACGTACACTGCCGTACGTCCTCGCAATGGCAAGGGTTCAGAAGCGTGTCCACTGCGAGAATAGAATGAGAAGGCGCGATAAGAACCACACCCCACCTTTACCTCTTTGTCTTATGTTAGGGGGAGCGGAAGAAGTGCTAGGCTGAAATGCATCTGAAATACCGTTGGGCAGCGTCGGCACGCTGGGCATGAACCGGCGGGCTAACGGTCAGGTGCATCAGTGCCTGGCCTAACAGGTCCCGCGTAGCACACGCACGCTTCTTATCTGGGCGCGCAGCGGGAATGGGAACCTTGTCGACGACAGGCTGACGAGGGGAACAAGTACACTTTGAATGCAAGCGCTTTTCCTGGCGCAGTTCACGACACTTGGAGCACTGCGACACCGGGCGCCCCTTCCTCTTGACTTCGAACAATGGGCGCTCGGTGTGGTGGCACGAGGAAGATCGGTGCCCTTTGATGCATGCCTCGCTGGGAACCGCTGGTCAGACACGGGCCCGCCAGGAGGTAAAGTTGGACTCACCATGCAAACTTCTTTTCGTTTACATAGACCTGCGATTGCGTGAGTATGGAGGAGAAGATAGGATCGGTAACGGACCATGATACTAGTAAGAGACGCTTTATTCCATCCACCTCACTAGCAATGGCATAAGGAATCGAGGTATGACATGCAAAAAGCGGCGTCTCACGTGACCACTCATTGTTTCCCATGTTCAGTCAGTGCCTTGCCCTTTTTTGCTTCAACTCATTGTGCATATCTGCTAGTAAGGTTTCTAGCCGATAGGAAACACCCATGAACAAATCGGAGTCATCAATGGAGTGACTCCTCTGAGCCATTTGTGCGGTAGTTTTTTCCAACCGACCCCGAAATCGCCGTCGGCGATGGAGGCTTATCTCCCGTTCGTAATAGCAGATGCCCTCATTGACTGCTCCAGGTTGTCACGTCCGGTGTTCGGTATGTGTTCCCCCAGGGCAGGGTATTCTGCATTCGGACCGGTATCCTGTATCATATGTCACCTGCGATCATGGTCAGCTGTTTTTTTTTTTTTTCAAGGATACGGCCTGCGTTGCCGTTTGGTTGTCTTGTGCGTCCCCACCGTGGGTCTGGTAAACTGAAGCATTTCCTTTCACTTATTTTCAAATCCCAGTTCTACATTTACCTTCTCAAGACATTCAGCTTCCGTTCATTGTGCTCTGGTTATCCTATATAAATAGACCAAATAGATTCCATCCCGGTGCGTCCCTGGACCATGCTGCCCTGTACTTGCATTGCTGCCGTTCTCATCCTCTTATGCTTGCGTTTTCCCAATCTTGTCGCAACGCCGAACTATCGAATGTCATGTGGGCCGAGCCTGGAGTTCGTTGCACGTTGGAGAGTCGATCTAATTTAGTTTCGAGGCTACGTTCCTGACCGTAAGCGTTTGGGCGTCTGCGCGAAGAGATCCGGCCGTATCCTCAAGCCGATCGTCTAATACGACAAGGAATCTAGCATTTCGGTGCCATACCGGTGTCAGTCGCAAGCAATCGCTGTCTGTCTACTCGCCTGTGGAATGCGAGGTATGCCAAACTCGAACATATTGCTTTGATCAACTCTTGATCATCTGATACGATGATAGGTAGCTGGAACCAATATTTTTAGAATCTCGGTTCACATGCCAAGATCGACGAGGCTGACAGTGGTGTGATTATTTTCTTGTCATTCCTTGCAATGCTACAAGTCAGGGACGTAGCGTCGACGAAACCGTGGAGTTTTTTCCCAGTCGCGAACCAAGATCTATCCGCTGGTTTATGAAAGTTGGCTGTTTGTACGTGTTGGGTGCATTACAGTCTCATTGTAGCGTTTTTTCCAGGGGTGAAAAGGTTGATCAAGCGATGCCTTCGATATATGTAAGGGGCCCGTATCTCCAAGCGATCTCATCGCTATTTACTCAAGCAAGGTCACATTTTCCGCTCAGCGTGTTTCTGTCGGCCCCCGAAGACAGCCTGAAGCGTTTGGTCTTGCGCCACATCTCACTGTCATGACCATGTAGTGTCTAAAAACGGAATAATTGAAAAGTAAGCGCCAAGACTGATCAAGTGGTTAGGCACAGCGGGCTCTTCCTGAACTAAACACGTTCGTCTTCAAAGCTACAGCAATTGGATAGCAGATGTTCCTTTCCCATGGTGGACGGCTACGAAGCTCCGGTTTGGTCAAAGTGCACTGAGGAAGAAATGATGCCAGTAGGAGTTGCTAGGTATGTGTGGTCAAAAGTTCCAGGCGCAGACTGTTTAGGTACTATTGCTAAATCGCGGCTCATCGAGCTGTCAGCGGGGCAAAAATAGTCTAACCCCTCGCGGCCAGATAAATACCTACCAGATAGCGCTATGCCAAGCGGACCATTGCCTCTCTGGTGCATCTTGGCGACTTTCGGAATGTCCGCTCCTGCCGTTCTTCTGGTTCTTGGTGCCCTTGCCAGATCTGCCTCCGCTGCAGTGGCGTCCACGTTTACTGCTCCAGCGGCTGCGTACGTGATATATCCTCGTATCCTCGTCCGTAGATTGACGCGATAGCCTATCAGTCCCACTGATACGTCACCCTTCTACGTCGGGGCATCAAACGGCACCATCGTGAACAGCCCTCTAGTTCCTGGCGCCGTTTTCGACCGGTTCATCCAGATCTGGCTCGAAAACACCGACTTCTCTGCGGCAGCCACCCAGCCTGTGTTTCAAAACCTTTCGACGCAGGGCATCACCCTCACCAGTTACTATGGGTTAACCCACACTAGCGAACCAAATTATCTCGGTGCCGTGGGGGGTGACTTCTGGGGATTGTATGATGATAATATGGAATATATTCCAGCCAACATGTCCACCGTCGTAGACCTCCTGGATGAGAAGAGCATCAGCTGGGCCGAATATCAAGAGAACATGCCGACTGACGGTTACGGCGGCTTCAACTACACGAACTCTAACGGTTATACTTACTACGTCCGCAAACACAACCCCCTTGTCATTTACGACTCGGTGGGCCTGAACACAACGCGTGCCATGAGGATCAGAAACTTTAACGACTTTGCTGTTGATGTAAGCATGTTTATGTGGCCATTTTGTTCCAAAAGTCGAGCGCTGATCTTTGTCCAGCTCGGAAACAACTCCATCCCTCAATGGGTGTTCGTCACTCCTAACCTCCGAAAGTTCGTTTCTGGTTTTTTTGCGCCTCTCTAAAAACACTTACTGACGGACTTATCTAGCGATGGTCACGATACGACGGTCGCTTTCGCTGCAGACTGGTTGTCGTACTGGCTCGTTCCTCTGCTCCAGGACCCCAACTTCAACACAGACAGGACACTAATCTTGCTGACGTTCGATGAGTGAGTCAAATTTAGCAGCTGCATGATTACGCGGCGACTGATCGGCGGTCTTTTAAGGAACGAGACATACGATATCAACAACCAAGTGTACACTATTTTGCTCGGCGGTGTTATCCCTGAAAATCTGAAGGGTACCAAGGATGATACATTCTACACTCACTACTCCCTGTGAGTATATCCATTCGCAAAGTTCTTGTCGCCCTGAAGTTTCTCTAGCATTTCGACTGTCGAGGCAAACTGGAACCTTGGCAATCTCGGCCGACAAGACACTAACGAAACTGTGAACAGTAAGTCTATCGTGAATACCTAATTAGACACAACGCTTACTTTACCTCGTCTTCCAGACGTCTTTGAAATCGTGGCAAATGCCACCAACTACAAAAACAACGGGCTGACGGGCAGTTCGAAACTCCCTTTCCTCAATCTCACCAAAACCATTCCTGGACCGTTGAACCCCGAATACTGGATCCCTTATCTCGCACCCAACACGTCAGGAAAGGGCGGTGGAAGTGGACCGACTTTTGTCTCGAACACAACCAACACGTCGATGACCACTGCCCCAGCACCCGTTAACTTGACGGCTTTGGCATCTTCGAGCGGCAACGGTACTACCACTAGCGGTGCTCTCGGTAGCTTCCCACAGGCTAATCTGCTGGTATCGGCTGCGGGTGTAGTTTTTGCTGGCGCCCTGCTGCTGTAGTCTCGTGGATATGGATATGTTGGTCTTTTGTGTCAAGGACAGTGAAAGTAATGTAGTGCGCGTTGAGCGTGCCATACGATAGTGCAGTTACGAACTTATAAACATTTTGAAACGGCAAGTTCGTGTGGTCTCGTTAGTGCCAATAGCGGGTTTGAATCATCATCTTAGGCTCGGAGTCAAGATCTTGAGGGGGCTATTTCGGGGTGTGTATTGACCATCCACGACAAGGTCCAGTGTTGCTTGGTCGTAGATTCATCATAGCGTGGACCAGTCAACGGTCCACGTCGTGCACGCTTGTACCGGTACATTGAAAGCGTCAAAGCGGCAGCATGGCCAGATTGGCACCGCAAAGACTGCTCGCTTGGAAAAGCGCGCACACAGCACTGGGTGGTCTACACCGGACAATGCACGTAAACCTGCAGTATAAAATCATCGGTCCTCTGACCACAAACGAACATCAACTCGATCTCATCTCGCGTTAAAAACCACCACCCTAACGAACCATAACCATGTCTGGAAACAGTATGTGCCCACTGACCGTCCTCGATCTGCCATCTCACAGATCCCCAGCCTACCCCTTTCCGGCCGTGCTCCAGCCGGTCCGGGTCCCCCAGGGTTACTACCCCATCGAGGTCCGCCAATTCTGGCGCGGGGAGTACACGCGCGGCAGGCCCCTTCCGCTCCACTGGACCCTCGTCGTCCGCACCTCGCTTACCCGTGGCAACACACACGAGATCGTCGGCGACACCGACACGTTTGCGACCCAAGACCGCTTCGACGTCGCGTTGCGCGAGGACGGGGACTGGCGCGGCACCCACGTCATCGGGTACGTGTCCCCCGCCCGGATGGAGGGGCTTTGGAACCGGATTGCGCTCGTGCCCGTCCTGCGCGGGAGGTGGACGTGGAACTGTCAGAACTGGGCGTACGAAGTCTTGGAGGGGTTGCGGGAGGAACGTGCGGGAATGTATGTGGACGAGAGCATGACGTTGGAGCGCTTGCAGACGCACATGTTGTGCTTGTTGGAGGCTTGGGAGCAGGGGGATATATAAGTGCGAGGTGTTGTGAAGCCGTGTTGTTCAACTTGTAGCCAGCCGAAAGGAAATCGTATCAGCAGAGGGGTCTATGATAGTGTAGTAAACTGATTTGCGCATTACAACTCACATCTATCGGACGCGACAAAGATGTAGCCCCAGTGTCGACTCTGGGTAAGTCAGCTGCTAGAAGTGTACAAAATGTCAGGTGGTTCGCACGTACGAGGGATAAGCTCTAATCAGGCGAGTGATCACTGGGTAAGCGAAGGTTAACCAAACATGGAAGGTGCTTCACGTGCCAGTGATTAGCTGGCGCCACTTAAGTTCATCAGACTTGACCTTGCTTGATGTGATTCAATAGTACGTAGCGCGTCATGATCCGTGCGTTGGAGACCGGCCCGAGACTGCTTGGACTTTTTTTTTTATCGGTTTCTTTCGTACGCTTTTGCTCCGTCTGAGCGATATCTTACGACCCGTCCACTGGGGCGCCTTGAGTCATCCAGGACAGTACCGCGCCCGGTTTAGATGCATTTGATGGGATGGATGGGTGATGGCAACGGTAGCACATCTCAGTGCTCGGCTGCTACCCTTCCGAGTCCGAGTCAAAACGCGACCCGCTGGCGATTACTGTAACCGGACTCATCACAGTTCTGTCAAGCTCGGAGGAGCAACCATCCAGGCGCATCCTACGGTGAGATCGTCCCGTCACGCTGAGGACTGGCAAACGTTCGTTACCCCTAGCGCCACATCAGGCTCGTCGATACGAGTGCGGAAATAATCATCAATCTCAGCAGGGGTCCACGTGGCAAGGGAGTATATCAAGGTACGCGTTCGAGTTTCGGCCCTCTTCCATCCCACCGCGAACCGGATTCAACGCGATGATCAAGTATTCTATCCTCCTAGGAGCGGCGGTGGGGTCCGTCTCTGCTTCCGTCGCGTCGACGTTCACTGCACCTGCTACAGCGTAAGCCATACCAGCACGGTTTTATGCTATACCCTGACTTGTTTCATAGACCGACTGACACGTCCCCCTTTTACATCGGCGCTTCAAACGGCACGCTTTCCAACTATCCCGTCGTCGCCGGCCAAGTTTTCAACCGCTTCATTCAGATTTGGCTCGAGAACACCGATTTCGCCCAGGCAGAGTCCAACACCGTATTCCGCAACTTGAGCGCTCAGGGCATCATCCTTTCCAATTACTTCGGTGTGAGTCACCCTAGCGAGCCGAACTACATCGCATCGATCGGAGGAGATTTCTTTGGATTGGCAAACGATGCCCTTACTTTTATTCCCAATAATATGTCGACAATCGTCGATCTCTTGGAGCAAGTGAACATCAGCTGGGCAACGTATCAGGAAAATATGCCGACGGATGGGTACGCAGGTTACAACTATACCAACCCTGATGGCTACACGTACTATGCACGCAAGCACAACCCATTAGTTATCTTTGACTCGATTGGCCAGAACAGCACGCGTGCGGAACGTATAAGAAACTTCAACGACTTTGCTGTTGACGTGGGTCCGATAGACTGTGTCTGGTACAGTTGCTGACCGTTTACAGGTCAACAACAACACCCTTCCTCAATGGATATTTGTCACGCCTAACCTCCGAGAGTGAGTTGCTATTTTTATCCGTACTCGGCACTAACGTCATGATAGCGACGCACATGACACTACCGTCGACTATGCTGGCGACTGGCTGAACTATTGGTTGGTGCCTCTACTTGACAACCCCAATTTCAACAACAATGAGACACTGATCCTGTTGACATTTGATGAGTTCGTGACTCAGTTTCTGGGCGAAGTAATTTGGTTTTATTTATTTTGTCCCGCAGGAATGAAACATACGACATCAATAATAACGTGTACGCGCTTCTACTCGGTGGGGTTCTCCCGAGCCATGTCCGGAACACGGTCGATGATACGTTCTATACCCACTACTCGATGTAAGGAAGTGCATCTTTTTGGCAGGGTCTGTCAGCTTACACGACTTTATAAGCCTCTCTTCTGTTCAAAACAATTGGAGTCTAGGCAGTCTTGGCCGCCAGGACACCAACAAGACTGTCGCGAGTATGCATCGTCTATCAGCTTCCTTGTGTTTTGAATTTACATACATTTCCATCAGACGTCTTTGCCCTTGTTGCAAATGCCACTCAATACCAGAACAACGGTCTCACCGGGGAGAATCTTCCGCTTTTGAACCTCACGGGCACATATCCTGGTGCTTTAAACCCTGATATGTATGTCCCGTACTTGGCTCCTAACATTAGTGCCAATGGCGCTGGGGGTGGACCGACCATCTATGCGCCGAACGTCAATTTGAGCTTGAATGCGAGCACTGCACCAAGCCCAGTCAACCTGACTGTGGCATCCTCTAGCGGTAACAGTACTAGCAGCAACGGTACTACTTCGACCACGGGCGGTGTTGGAGCAAACACGAGAGTCAGTGTGTTCGGTGTCTTTGGTGCGGCGGCCTGCGTAGTTATTATTGGTTTGCTTTGAGTGTGTTTCTAAATGTAGATAGTTTTTAGAAGCGTGGCTGTGCTAGTAATCGACTGATTTTTCTTGAGCCAATGGGGAGACAACATAAATAGTCTCGTTGGATTGTTCACTTGAACTTCACTTTTGACCACTGGCATGGCATCCGTCCGCCATTCCTCCTCCGTCCCCAACCCCTCCTCCTCCTCTTCCTCCCCTCTTTTTGATATACCTGTCTCTTCTTTTTCTTCCAGCAAGGCAACCTGGTTCTACACCACTCTTGCCATCGTCGCCGCTCTTCTCGTCCTCGAACAGTCTGTGTACAGGTACAAGAAAAAACATCTTCCAGGCGCGACATGGACGATTCCGGTTATCGGAAAATTTGCGGATTCCATGAAGCCCACCATGGAGGGCTACACGGCCCAATGGAATTCAGGTGCTCTTAGTGCCATAAGCGTATTTAACATGCAAGTCGCGTCGCTGCATGCATCGATTGATCTTTGACGTGATCCCGTGCCCAGTTTTATTGTCATGGCTTCGTCGAACGAGTATTCACGCAAAATATTGAATTCTCCGAATCACGCAGAACCTTGTCTTGTTCATTCCGCCAAGTCAATCCTCATGCCGGATAACTGGTCCGTGTATGGTCAGATTTGCGTGCGAACGAGCCTCAAGTGATCTTTCTAGGGTCTTTCTTACAGGCAAAAGTCATGTAGAGTACCGAAGGGTCTTGAACACCCTCTTCACGCGCAAGGCTCTTAGGTATGCCTTTTCCAGCTCAACCACCCGTTGCCTTTTCTCACCGCTTTAAAAGTATTTATATCCCTATTCAAGACACCATCACCCGCAAACACATCAGCAAATGGCTTGCAGACGCTGCCAAGGATTCTTCTCCAAAGTCGATCATGCAGACGGCACGCGAACTCAACATGCATACATCACTTCGTGTCTTTTGCGGCAGCCATATTCCCGAGGAAGGCGCGGTGGAGATCAGTCAAAAATACTGGGATATCACCCGTGCCCTTGAGCTCGTCAACTTTCCTCTCGCTCTCCCTGGAACCAAGGTTTACAAGGCCATTCAAGCCCGTAAGGTTGCATTCAAGTGGTTGGAGATGGCTGCCGCGAAATCCAAGCTTGCTGTTGCACAGGGTGCCGAGCCGGAGTGCATGCTTGAGCAGTGGGTCAAGGAACTCCAGGATCCCAGTTACAAGGGCCGTAAAGATTTTAGCGACCGCGAGATGGCCATGGTCGTCTTTTCGTTCCTGTTTGCTTCTCAAGACGCCATGAGCAGTGGCTTGATCTACGGCTTCCAGCACCTTGCTGACCACCCCGAGATCTTGGCCAAGATTCGCGAGGAACAGTACCGCGTTCGGGGAAATGATGTTGACAAGCTCATGACTTTGGAGATGATGGAGCAGATGCCTTACTTGAAAGCCTTTGTCAAGGAGAGCATGCGCGTCAAGCCTCCAGTTACTATGGTAGGGTCGTCCACTATTCTGTGGCCATGCTTCTGACGAATTCGTGCAAAGGTTCCTTACAAGACCACGAAAGCATTCCCTATCGCTTCGGACTACACGGTTCCTGTCAGCAGCATGGTCATCCCGTCGTTTTACAACTCCTTGCATGACCCCGATGTGTATCCCGACCACGACAGCCTGATTCCAGAACGGTGGCTCGATCCCGACAACTCTGCCAACACGAACCCTCAAAACTACCTCGTGTTTGGCAGCGGTCCTCATAAATGCATCGGTATCGAGTATGCGCAATTAAACATGGGACTTGTTCTTGCCACTGCCAGCGTACTTGCCAACTGGGATCATCACGTGACGCCCGAGAGCGATAAAGTCCAGTACGTATCGCGCTTGCAGTGATGACCTGGACGCCTATTCAATTGATATGAACAGGATTATCGCAACCCTCTTCCCCAAGGACGGGTGCTTGCTTAAATTCACCCCACGTCCAAAACCATGACGTGTCGCCCATTCATCTTTATTTGCTCAGCATAGTTTTTCTTTTACTTAGTACCCCATTAATCGGATCAGACGGTGTTTCAGGGTGGCATCCGCTTGGTCGGCGGCCCGAATAATCTCGCTCCATGCCATGCGAGGCCGTAAAACTTCATCCGGGATACCCAAGGTAGATTCGAAATGGCATGAAATTAGATGTTTAGACTGTCCTGTGCAACACGATACTCGGGTCATCCGGGTGTGATGCAGAGATCGAGCTGCTTTGAAACTATGATGGCTGCGTGTTTTAGATCATGCAGAGTGTCCTCTGCGCCATCACGATCACAATGTTGGAAAAACAAGGTGTGATGGGCCTCGACCCGGAGGCAAGATGTAAGACAGCTAAAGATATGAAATTCAATGTCACGGCCGTGCCCGTTTATTCGAGTCTACAGTGAAAAAGAAGTCCCGCCTGTTCCCTGTTCTACCCTTGCACGCATCAATTCGGAACCTCGAACAGCTGGCACCGGCGAAAGTGTGCCGAGACGGCCTGACCGATCTCATGGTTGAGCGCTGATCGGACGATCATCCCACCGCACACGTAGCAAAAGTGGGTATTGCACCCGGGTGAGATGCACTAGTGCAGCCGGTGTCAAAAAAAAAAGCGAAAACTCGCGAGAACGACGCAACGCGTACGCACCGTCATGTGGTTACACCCCGTCTCCTTTAGGATCGGCGTCGTGCAATCTGTTACCGCACGGGGTGAGATGCGTTTTTCAAAGCACGCTGCGCGCGGAACGAAGGGAACAAAAAGAAAAAAAGACGCACTCGGGCAATGCTTCCACCCCTTTTCTTTCATCAGGTGGTCCAGCTCGGACGATCCGTCGCACGAGTGTTTCGGACCGCCCACGACGATCGTCTGCTCGCACTTTTTACACCAAACGTGGTTGCAGTCGCCCTGGGGACAGACGATGTTGGGCAGCTCGGTATAGTCTTCGCGATCGACGAAGGCGGCCCGTCGGCACCTGCGACAGTGGATCTGGATGGTGAACTCGGCCAGCTCCATCTCGGTCAAGGTCTGGAACTGCTCCTCGCTCACGCCGAGCTGTTCGATCAGCGACCTCGAGATCACTACGAGAAAAACGCGTGGGCGTCCGCAAAAAAAAAAAAGGAAAAGGGACCGGACGCGACGATACGTACCACCAGGCCCGGCTTGGGACTTTGCCTCGATCGTGCACATGGGACACAGGATCGGGTACCGATGTTCTTGGATCTTCGAGGACACGTACTCTCTCAGACACGACCTGCACATCGTGTGCACGCACTCGTCCACCCGCGCAACGTCGTCCTCGGGCAGCTCGTCCATGCAGATGCTGCACTGGAACGTGGCCTGGACGAAGCGCGCGAGCGCCTCTTGCTCTTCGCGCAACCGCCGATCCTCCGCGTCGAACGCGTCCTGGATTTGGCGCGCGACGCCCCGGTGGTCGTCGGCCTGATGCTTGAGTTGACGCACGAGACGGGCGTGTTCGCGATGGCGCTGCCGATCCTCGGCATCGTACTTGTCCTGGAGCTGGTTGGCGAGGTGCAGGGACTCGATCCGGGGATCGTCTGCTTCGTCCGCGTCGTGTTCCAACCAGAGCTCGTCGTCGTAACTGGGGGGCGCCTTGGAAGGCACCGGGGGTGGGTTGTGGGCAAAGATGCTTTGCGCGCCGGCCGTGGGACACGCGCGTTTCACGGGCGACACGGGCCGAGCGTCCAGACGCACGCCGGACGTGCGCGAAGGGCCGGCGACCGCATGGCTGATCACGCCGTACGAGCGCGCCGCCACGGCATGCTCCCGCTGCGCGCTCGCCGCCTCCGCCTGTCGGATCGACGTCCGGAGCTGACCCGCCTCGGACTCGAGCTGGCGGTTGTCCGACTCGAGCTTGCCCACGTCGCCCCTGAGCCCCGCGATCCGCGCACGGAGGTCGAGGATGTCCAGGCTGGACTGGACGACGGCCGCCTCGTGGTCCCGGCGGCGGTGGCGCGCGACGTACACGTGTGCGGAGCAGTTGGCGAGCAGCTGCGCCTGCCACTGGAAGTCGGCCGCGTCGAAATGGATCGGGGGCAGGATGGTGCTCAACGTACGGGCCGTGTGCTCGATCGAGGCGCTGAAGGAGAGACCGGCGCCGTCGGGGTGCGAGAGACGGGGGTGCGAGTCGAAGACGACAAAGATCGGGCGGTCGGGGTTCGTGTTCGTGTTGGCGAACT
Organism: Heimioporus aff. retisporus; assembly: GCA_038094615.1. NCBI lineage: Eukaryota > Fungi > Basidiomycota > Agaricomycetes > Boletales > Boletaceae > Heimioporus > Heimioporus aff. retisporus. The sequence goes on from JBBPUI010000559.1 coordinate 18,494, forward strand.
TGAAGCATGCGATGATCTCTGGCGGACGGGTGATGATCATCACCGCCGAGCTCTCCACGCTCTTTAGATATCTAGGGGGGGGGAAGGACTGTTTTAGTTCCCGTCGAGAGATGTACGCGATGGACCCAACTGGAGGAGGCTTTGAAAGTGTTGTGGTCCAGGAGAACCATACCGCGTAGATGCCGGCTTGAGCGCTCTGCTAAAGATGGGAAGATCGTGGATGTCGTCGACCTCGAGATGCATATCGCTGGACCATCCCGCACAGATGGCCACAATTTCCTAGGGATCGTCGTTGAAGCGAGTGGCACTACAAGCGGCGCACACGCACCTCGATCACGTCCCTCGTACCGAGGTCGTTCAAGATATCGGGCAGGTGTCTCCTCCTTTCTTGCTCTATTCGAAACCCGATCCTGGCAAAGTTGAACGCGGCAAGGCCACACGCAGAGACGCCCTGGGCCGTGAATTGACTAGTACCCGCAAAGGATACCATGCGCTCTTTTCCTTGTTCCAATACCTGTGTTGATAGATGCATACCAGCGTCCT
>JBBPUI010000560.1:0-19029 GCA_038094615.1 Heimioporus aff. retisporus
AAAGTAAAACCGTCAGTACCTGCCGCGAAAGAAGAGGTAGATCTTGTAATATGTTAATCTCGTGTGATGGTGCATGATAAATCGTACTCACGGCAACCACAGGATTGCTTTAACTCGGAGTTTGGTGAATGGGACCTATAGCTTGGAGATGGAATACAGAGGGCTACGCCTTATGCGTGGCTTATGCTATGGTTAGTAAATAATGGTAATGTATGGTCACCCTTGCTGTCGAGGAGTGTGACTTGTAGCTCGCCTGAATCACTGAAACACAAATTCGACCATCTTAAGATTGGCGCTAGGTCATTTCCTTTCGGCCGGGTTTTGACATCAAATATTGGTCTATCTGATCTTCGGGTATCGCTTAGTCAAGTGCATTCAGTAAGCACATTTTCCTTGAACTGTATATTTATTGTTCATTTTCACATACAAACTTTCAAGACCAAAGTACGATCTATTGATTAGACCGCACACAACAGACACTATTCAATGAAAAGCCATTCAATCCAATCCACAAGAAAATAGTACACAATTGGAAAAATGCATTGCCAAGTCAGCAAGGCCATCTTTGAACCGATCACAAAATAGTGATGGGATCACAGGCAAGAACAATGCCTCCTGTCTGTGTGTGTGAAGAAATGGTGAGTTCCATGGTGTTTCATTCATGCGATAGAGCGAAAGAAGCCAACTTACATAGCTGTTGCCAGTGCAGCACACGGTCTGTGCGCTGCACGTAGTGCCAATGTCGAGCAGGCAACCGACTCCAATAAGATTGTCAAGAGCGGTGAGGGTAATGGGTATAAGAGAAGCAATATTAATGGGCAATGTGGCCACCTAGTGCGTTGCTCGTTGTTGAGCACAACGAAGATGGGTATAAACGAGGACATCTCACCGTGTAGGTGTTGTCGCAGCAGTACTCCGTGCCGGTGGTACACTGTGAACCAGAGCCTCCGCGAGCCTCGAGGGAGGGGATCGCAGCAACGACTGCAGCGAGGGCAGCGACGGGGAGAAGAGTGGAGAAGCGGAACTGCATCTTTGAGAAGAGGTAGTGGTGAATGTGACGAGTCAGGAGTAGAGGTTGTTTTGTTGATGCTGAGCTGGTTCCAAGGCTCGGCTCTTTATACGACGGGGAGGGGGGTACCCTCACCCCCCCTCGCCTTTCTTAGACCCCCGTCTGCACACAGCCTGGTTTCCCAATTAAGGCGGGTGTCGGTGCTGAAAGGTCGAGTGTATCTATCCCGCGGCTCGCCGGCTGGGTAAGTCGACGAAAAGAAGCCTTGGTTGTGTCACAACTTACGAGTTATTGTCAGCGGGCTGGACTTAGATCATCCTGTACGGTCCGCTCAAGTCCCGTGTGTATTTGGACTAATGGAAACGTAGTTGCACTGCAGGTAAGTCTGCGCCCCTTTCAATCCGCGCAGAATAAACGTCCACGAACAATGAAATCTATTAGTGCATGCGCACTGGGCGGCCTAGTTCACCACATCGCACTGCCCGGCTTCAACACGAAACAAATCGTTGGTCAACTACTAGCCACGAACACTTGGTATATATCGGTTCCTGAGCGGGACCATGACGAGAGAGAACGTGCATAGACGCTGCGGAATATTTTATCTACGGCGAGATAACTTGGCGTCTCCGGGTTGGCGGCGGAATGGTGAACAAAATATTGATCGCGGACCTGATGATTGGTTTCAGAGCGGCCTAAATTACATAACTTCTTCAGGTATGATCACACTTTCTTCAACCTGACGCCTGGGAAACAATGTCACAGATTGTGGGGGGCATCTATGTTTGGTCAACTACCACGTTCATTTTCGTCGAGTGTTGCGCGCTGGGATGGAGGACCCAGGAGGAGAAGCTCGAAGTCACCGCGATCACCGCGCAAAGGACTGGTACCTCGCCATTTCATTACCACTTCGGCAACTTACGGCCAGTGTAAAGTCTTGGTGCGCGCAATCTTAACATATATGGTCTGGATTAAAGGTTTGCAGTAATGATCGCACTACCATCCAATTCACGGATCAGTTGTACGTACATGTTCATATGGCATCGGGTGGTTCATATCGAGTGGTGAGAGGCAGGTCATGATAGACAGTCCTAAGATATGGGATCTTTGGAACTACATTGCACACTTATAGTCTTTGCCCTCCAATTAGACCGGAGCTGATTTGTCATGTCCTGCAATTATCATTCTAGGATTTTGGTGTTGGTGTGTCCTGCGGAACCTTTGGGTTCGAAAAATGATTATGTTTTGACGAAGTTCATCTTTGCCTAGGAAACGGTCGGGATTCCAATGCCCCCTCGGGGCCATTAAGCGGCGAATATATTCATTTGTCGGATGTATCGCCTCCATAAGACCGCTGATGGTGGCCCAGGGACAAGGTCCATCCATGATCCGGGTGGTGCACGTTCGTAGGTAAGACATGGGCTTGTAGTATTAGTCGCACATGAAAATTTCCATATTGGCCAGCCTGGACGGACGAAATGATCAGAGCCGGTTGCTCGAAGTAAGGGACATCATGATCGGAGAGTAGACACGGCCGTGGTGCCTGTCAGTCGTGCGGTCTTCGTGGGTTTGCGCGACTGACCGAAACAATAGCAATGTAGAGTTTCGGTGCAAAACCCAGTCACGGGTACCTGACTAGATGGACCAGTCTATGAAGGAATAGACATTGTCCACAATAAAGGTACCCTGATGCTCACCCATCGCTTCTGTTACCAGTCATAACTCAGGGAAATCCGAATTGGCAACCACCATATCACGATCAGTCTTGCTTGGCCTTGTCGGATATCTGATATTTCAGATTGTACTTGAACTTGCTGGGGGCCAGTCGAGGCATTGCAAGGCTAGTCGAAACGACCGGCCCATCGGCAAACATAAAAATAAAACTCTGACCTTCATATTCGTAACCTTCCTTCAGGCTGACCACGACAATCGTAGCGAATGACAAGAGAGCTGGCTCTAATGTCGGATGATTCATTGACATGATACCTGCAAAAGACTAAATGAACGGATACACTGGTGTGTCGGTTTCATCGTGGTGCCGAGTTGTACTATTCCGTGCTTCATTCCAAAGATTAGCTGATCTGAGTTACACCAAATCGCAACGAGGGGGAAGTGCAGCCGACAAACGATGAACCCTTTTTCTGTATACACAGGAAACAATATTCGTGCACTGAAAAGAGAGGGATGCACGACCCACGATGACATGACCGTAGCAGCACGCTGGTAGCTTTTTACACACGATACTTGTTACTGTGCAATCATCTCCGAATTTGAAGAGACGTCCAAGATCGAAATATTGTGGAATTGCAGAATAGATGTTCGCATTGTTGTTGGCAGCAGGTACAAAGGTAAACTGAGCAAGCAAGTCTATTGTCACAGAAAATATAACTACACTGCACCTGTTGTGGAATTCATGGCTACTACATGCTGCGAAGGCGTCTATGGGCGTTACGGCGACGCCTCCAACGAGAATGTTGTCTTCCTTTTTGGTCCAATAGTGGTACGGTGCTGGGCTGGGGTTCACTGCATTTTTAACCAGGGGGTGGATCCCCTTTGCAGAGTAAACTGTATTGCATGTGTCTATCGTCAATCATGCCCATACCATGAACAATTCCAACATACCTGTAAAAGCCGCCATTGCATGGTACGGCGAAGTTACAAGTAGAGAAAAGAAAGTTCATGTGTAACATGCCATATCTGAGGCGCCCGAAGATTTCTGTAGAGTCAGAAAAACCATATGTTGACGCCCATTGACACTCGATTCGATGAAACGCATTCGCCCAGATCGCGGGGATTACTGATGTGGAATACGCACTGGTGATAACTTGATGCTTCAACGGAGTGTTTTGAGTCCTACATACTGACGGAAAGTACGAGACATCCATCGAGGCGTGCCAGTCGTATGAATACAAAAACCAAGTCAAGGCATCCTTAGTTACGTTGATCAGGCTGCTGGCAGGCCGTCTGAAAAGGGTCTCCGAGTTAGGACTGCATTGATGTCATCACTGCCAACCTGGACAAGGCAAAGCAAGTAGCCCAGTCGACGTTTTAGTATATTTTTCTGACCATTATCTTTCACGAGTAATTTTAAGTTCTTGTATTCCCTGCAGAAGATGGTAAATTCATCCACTCACGATTGTGGCATACGTGCACGAAGGGTTCACCATAAAGAATCTTTCCTTGGTTGGCACTAGAAACCGTCATCAACCGCCGATGACGGAAAGATGTAGATTTACATAACACCGTGCGTCTAAAATTTTCACAAACATTATAGCAGCACTCAAGACATGGCTCTCAGGCACGTATCTAAATGATGCCACTTCCAGGTCATTGAAATCGTCCAAAGATAAGCCAGGAAGATATTATTGGCCTCTTGACGTACCTATAACTTCCAGGGTGACCACCTGTACCCGCTTGCGAATCAAAAAGCAAAACTCATGGACTTTTGATTCAACCGTTCTGTCTGCACATTGGCATGAATCTGAGTTCCCCTTCGTAAGCCTACGAATGTGAACCACCGAGGGTCAAAATCTTCAGATGTGTAACACACGAGCCGTTGAGTCTAAGGAACTGCGGAAATCACTGAGCATGTGTGGTCGGGGAAGATCATTACGAAATCAGTTAGCTAGATCCGCGCCACCTACTGACTCGGCGGATATTGATCTTCTTATCATGACGGGATGTTCCGCACAATTCCGGAGATGTTTCCAGGTCCGCATCAACACCGCGATAAGTGACGCCGTGAGTCGACTCACCGGCGGAAACAACGCAGGTCTGAGTGCCATGATCATCTAACTCCGTCAGCTGGGGAGCAAAACCGTGGGTGGCACCGATTTTTACGTCACACCGCTTAACCTCGCCGGCGCGCGCAACGTCACCCTCACCTACACTGTCTTCTTCCCCACGGCTTCGTTTGGGTCAAGGGGGAAAGCTGCCGGGGTTGTTTGGTAGTCACACCGAGTGTTCTGGCGGGTCCTCTGCTCGCGATTTATTCAGTACATGGTTAATATGGCGTCCGAAGCCGGGCGTCGGCGAGCCCTATCTCAGGTGTGTGCTCGTCTTTATCACCTTTATCTCGATCTTGATGTCCGATTTGAGGGGTCACGTCTCCCCGTAGTACGCCCCCAAGGACGAGAAAACCACGTCCTTGTGCGATTCCACCTACGATTTTTCCATCGGTCGCGGGTCTTTCAACTTTACCCCCGGCGATTGGACGCATCTCCAACAAAACGTCGAGCTCAATGCGCCGGGAAAGAATGATGGCGTATTCACGCTGCTGATTGACGAACACCTGACGATCAATCTGACGGATATCCCTTACAGAGATGTTGCCGAGCACACGTCGGATGACGAGAGTGTCCCACAGAACACAGAGTCTCTCGGTCTTTTTTGCAGGTATTATATTCTTCGAAGATTAAATTGAGCGGACTTCGTTTTCTCCTCGGCACTTTCTTCGGCGGACATGGAAAGAAATATGCGTCGCCGAAACAATAATACACCTGTTTCAGGGACTTTGCAATCACTCGCCAAGATTAAATATCGGTCGTCAAGAACAGTCCGGAGGGGGTCACAGTTACGCGAACGATCCTAACTAACGAGATAGCACAGCAAGCACAAGTTCGATCAAGAAAGCAGACACAAACACCATCCCTTTCATGAACCACATCTCCACTGGTCCGTCTCCAACAACGTCTCGAGTGACTTTGCCATTGACGCCATTCCGAACACCGACTCTGCGCGACGTTTGGAGTGCTGGGCCAGCGACCCGCGTGCCGAATTGTCCAAAAGACACGTCTCTTCTAGTGCATCCGCCCAAACATCCGGATCGGGTGTTCGAAGCTAGCCAGTTCGTTGTTCACGTGGCCCATCCACAACGCTCTCTGTCGGACCACCACTATCGCATGCCAGCACAGGCACCTCGCACATCATACCCTCGATAGGTCCAATAACAAACTGTTCGTTTGTAGGCGTATACAAGAGCGCAAGCATAGAAGGAGACTGAAGTAACGCTGAACGCTGAGAGGTGGTAAAGTTCAAGAAGAAGAGCACTTCTGGTTCCACTTCAGTCGCGTCCGTGAATGAAGGCGCTGCTGTTTTTGATTGTGGAGGTGTGATCACGTCGAAACGAATGGCTTGACCGCGCACATTCGACGAGGCCGTCCAGGGTGAGAATGTTGTCCTCGAGGCGCGGGGTCATAGCCACTTAGGAGGTGAGTAAGATGCGTACACCTGCGGTGAGGACACCCTTTACCAGCGAGGACGAGTCGCATGTTGCGCGACAGCTATATCAAAAGTTTGGATCGAAGGCGACCAAAGGCTTCGATCGCCAGCGCAATATTCTTCTTCATCTCGAATCGGTTCAACAAGATTAGCATGGGGCGGCTCCTTGATGCATCCTCGTGATGCGCGCGGTGAATCTTGAGTTGGCGACGAGCGTGTCAGCCTGTCCTATGAAGACACGTGTCAAATGCCCCGCGCGCCATAAACACGAAAGGAGTGTATACGTGCTGTAATCTCCTCGAATCAGTCCATGGGGAAGCGATAGAGCGCTTTGAGCATGCCAACGTCCCTCTTCTGTAACGCGCCCTCTACAAAGGCCCTGTGGGCAAGCAACTTGCCGGGGAAGTGGCAATAAAAGAGGACATGCTCTCCGGTGAGCATTCGAATAAGGGGTATGCACGTCAAGAGCTGGTCAATGAAAAAGACGTCGTGTTGGGTCGCCCTCGAGCGAAAAAGGAACCTCGTCAAAGTGAGATGGAGTTGGCGTGCGTGCACGAATAGGACATGGAATTCGCCATTTCATGCGCACAGACATGGAGAGACGACACGGTGTACTCGAAGAGTACCGTCTCGTATTTCGTCAAAACAGTGGTTCGGGTCGCGGTGGGAGGTGTAGATATCGAAGCACTGTGGCCGTGTGAGTGTAGACCTAAAGCTGCGTCGACTACAAGCCTTTCCGCTCCACCTAAGACAGCGAGTAGACTCTTCCTTAAAAACCATCGGAGACCAGGGCCGTACCGACCTCCAGGTCCGGGTGGATGAATGCGACGCGTAGCTTTGATGGGGTCGCCATGCAAGTACAAAGGTAAGCATGTACTTGCTTACGTAAAGCAAGTATACTAATCCTTCACCGGGGACCCCGTCTCTTTCGGGACCTCACATGCTCGAGCCGTCCACTGGGAAGGTATGTGGAAGAACCATAAATTTACTGCAAGTAAGACCTCTTCAGTGTAGTCGCCGTGACAACTACTCGAACAGAGAAATTCAATCCAATAGCCAGACAAGTTCAGGTGAGAAAACCAAATATGGTCAGAAATAACAAGCGTGGAACCCGCGAAATAATGCGGAGGGATCTGAATCTACAGGCAGAAAAAGTGTCTGAGGGAGTCGAAATATGCAGGACATCAGTATGCGCCATTATATGGGTGCCGGTAGTGCAGGAGTGCTTACATTGTATTTTGTCGCAGAAAAAGTGTCTGTATGTCGTCGATACGCTAGTCTGTGAAATAAGTGTAGTGGCTCAGAAAGCATGTGCCAAAATACGCCTTGCATCAAAGTGCAACTGCAGACTTGACGTCATAACCATGAATTTTTTTTTTACAACGGAACACGCACCATAGTCTCCTCCAGCGGTCGGAGTCCACGCGCGGCCCAGCTGTGCCTTTTCGTTTATCACGTTCTCCAGAACCAATCTCTCCAAAAATATAGCTCAGATGGCGCCGCTCCTCTGTAGGATGCGTCGGTCCTTGAAAAGGATGCCCAGATTCGATGTCGAGGCACGACAAGGTGCCCAGCCATGCAGGGGTATGATGGATCGTCCGCCACAAGACACCCTTACAAAGTAACCAGAGACTCGACCACGGTCCCAAGAGCAAACAGTTGCACGTTCAGTGTAAGACCAACATAATCGTTTATATCTCGACAAGTCAACAAAGCTTCAAGCTCCTTATGCTCTGCTCTGCCGACAGCCGCTGACCGTATACAGCACCCGCCAGTGACCAGGAGAAGACACCGTATGTGCCACGCATCGCAGAGTCACCAAGCGTGGCGCGGAGTTGCGGCACAACCAAAGCACATAGAGAACGTATCCGAGTCTTGCGTTGACTCGCGGGAGGGATCGACATAACCTGCACTGAGAAATGATAAACCAGAGTAGAGGGGTAAGAAGTGTGATCGAGGAGAACCAGCACCCTTTTTATGTGTCAGACCCACTCATTTGGAGTGTAACCCCGGACTAGTGCTGCGCTGAAAGATTGGAATTGCGAACCTCGAATGGGTTGGAATGGAGTTGCGAATCGGTAACAGGGGTTTCAGGAACATTGTTGTTGCATCCCAGAACTTTCAAGATTCCAAACACTAATTGCTCGCCGTATCCGCGACCGAGTGGGGAGTATTATTATAATAAACTCAGGTCGGAACATCGGCCAAAGTTTCATTTCGTTTAGCTGTCTCGATAGTGAGCTATTTGGTATCGCAAACAAAAAAATCCATCCACCTTGAACCCGCCCGTCCGGATCGCGACCCGATCAACGATTCCTGTCCCGACATGCATAGGGCCGCGGTAACGGTTTGTCCTGGTCCACGCCGCCACAGCCCCTAGTCCGCACCTAATCGGTCAGGCGAAAAGTGGGGATGATATCTTGTCCTTCCATGCCGCCTTGGTTGGGATAAAGCAAGGTTTGCTATGCCCCGGTGCCATTGGTGTCGAACCTACCAATATTATCATGTATATGTGGAGGACAATGGTTATAACGCGGTCCGAGTGGTAAGGTGAGTCTGTCATGGACGTCCATAACAAAGAGTGCTCTAGAATGTATCTGGGAATTGAGTGGGAGTACATGTTATGAGCCAGAGTTCTTACTCGAGAGGTCCAGATAGATACTCACAGTTTCCATGTACCAGGGGCCGTAGCGATAAAACTGCTCGTATCGTTTTCTGCCCAGGTCCCATGGTCACTGTCGATATAATCAGGTACTCCCTGAATTTGTGGACAGATTTGTCTAAACCACAGCCTAAAATGAGCATTCATTTCGTCGGGTCGACCATCGTTCTGGACGAGATGGATCGTGGACAAGAATTTTTCTTTCGTTCAAGCTGGGACGTGAACGACTAAACAAAAAGGACTTGCGTTAATATGTTTGACGCGTTCCAGTGGCAGTTGGTTCCACAAGATCATCAAAATGCTTGGCCATGGTCGAGAAGGTCCTACACTGTTTTGTAGTAAGAATGAAAGAACGGAGTTGGAAGTGTTTATGTCTGTTTGGAAAGGGTCTTCAAGCACCAGCTCGGCACGATCGATGACAGATAGCTTCGTGGGCCGTTCCAGCTGGCATGAGGCTTACGTAACTAACTCGACTTGACCAACCCCAACGCGAGTCCCTTTCCTCGCTGCCCCATTGTGTATGCGTTCATAACAACACACAACGTCTTGACCCTCAATATACTCCCAGCGACAATCCGCCGTTTACTCACCTCCTTTCTCTGGATAGAATCAGGGCACTTGCAGTCGCACGCCGCGTCTGTCGTTTCAGCTCCGACACCAGCATGCAGTCATCAACTTATCCCGCGTTAACTTCTCCGATGTCGGTCCATCTCAGTTCACATCACACTCCCTGAGCATACCCACAGACCCGTACACCCGGACGCAGGCACCTCTGATCACACCAACCTTCCTCGCACGCTGCCTTTCAACATGCTCGCCTTCGCTCTATGCTCCACGGACAGAGTGAAAGCATGCTATTGGATCCGTAAGATATACTTAGTCTGGATATGACCGATCAAGGGTCGCTCCTCTCTTGCGAAGATGTCGACTAATGCTTATAGCGTCAGTTCCGATGGAGGTTGGTACAGCGACGACGGGTTTAATATAGCAAGTCTATTTTCTACTCTCTTATCTACTAAGTCTCCCTATGATGTCTGCAAACAGTACTTGTGGGTTGGGAGCCGGACGATGATGGTCTGCGCGATGAATTTTTTGTCTCGGAAGATAATTCGACTATCGTCCTTGCCCTGAAGGGAGCCTCGGCCGAGTGGATCGTTGGGGGTGGAGGTCCGACCGTGTGAAAGAACAAGTTAAACGATAATATACTCTTTTCCTGTTGTTGTGCTCGGGTGGGTCCCACATGGAGCACCGTTCGTGGGTGCTACAAAGGGACAGGGAAATGCAGTCAGGAATGGATAGACGGCGCACTTCAAGATGACGACTTATACTACTCGGTTGGAATAGTAAGCTAGGTTTTCTGGAGTGTTGCTAATGTCAATTCAACTTCATAGCATTTATATAATAATCTCACTTGTATCCGGATGCTAGCATCCGGACCACCAGACGTTGCGCCGCATGTACTGTCCACCATGGGGACATTGCTCCAGAGGGCAAAAACACCTGGGCCGTGAGCATGTATTTTCCTGTTCTTTTGTTCCCATCATTGATGTGTGTTTGCAGGCCATCCATTGGTGGTGCCATGTCATCACTCATCGGAGTCACCTTTAGCGCCCCGGTCGTGGCATGGAAGCTCCGTCTGAGAAATTAGCAGCTACTTGACTGCGTCTTCCTTCTTCCGTATGTTTTATCTCACATTTCTGTTGCCGATTATTCCTTAACGTCATTCCAAGCCATCGACCTATCACGCCATTCGTGCCATACATACTGCGAACCCGATCGCAATGGGGGTATGTAACGGCATCACATCAACCTGTGCAATTCCAGGCTATGCGATGGAGACTAGGTGTACGATTAATATTCTCATAGGCTTAATTCTTTCGCCACTAGAAACACTGACATCTTCGATCCACAGATGACACCTTGGAAAGGTTGCGCTGTATGACACGGTCACCAAGCTCAACTGGTCTGTAAACATACGTACTCATTCGATACGAGATATCGTTGAGTGTTTACTCTCATAAGAAGTCGAGTGGGGGGATGAAACCCCAGCAGACGATAACCAAACTTTTTTGCAGATGAGTTGGCCATGGTGGGGTGGTGGGGACAACGACAAAAATAAGGACAAGGACATCCCAAAGGTAAAACTGCCTGTTCCTGTCGCGAAGGAAGAGGTAGATTGTGTGTATGTTTATCTTGTCTCATGGTGCATGATAGACCGTGCTCATGACGACGATAAGATTGCTTTAGCTAATACAGGGAGTTACGTCATATCCGTGGCTTATACCATGGTTAGTAAATAACGGTAATCTATGATCACCCTTGCTGTTACAGTGTGCGACTTGTAGCTCGCCCAAATCACCGGAGCACAAATCAGACTGTCTTAATATTGGCGCTAGGTTATTTCCTTTCGGCCAGGCCTTGATATCAAATATTGGTCTATCTGATCCTCGGGTACTGTTTAGATAAGTGCATTCAATAAATATATTTTTCTCGAACTGTATATTCATTGTTCATTTTCACATGCAAAATTTCAAGACCAAGGCACGACAGATCGATTAGACCCACAAGAAACACTACTTGGTGAAAAATCACCCAGTCCAATCGACAAAAGAAAAGTAGACAATTGGAAAAATGCTTTGTCCAGTCAGCAAGGCTGTCTTTCAACCAATCACTAAATATTGGCGCCAATGGGAGTACAGCCAAGAACAACAGCTCCTGTCTGTATGTCGAGAAATAGTGAGTGCCATGCTGTTTCGTTCATGCAATAAGGCGAAGAAGCAAACTTACAAAGGTGTCGCCACTGCAGCACACGGCCTGTGCCTTGCACTCGGTGCCAATGTTGAGCAGGCAGCCGACTCCGATAAGACCGTTAAGAAGGGGGAGGTCAATGGGTAAAAGAGATGCGATGCTAGTGGGCAACGTGTTTGCCTAGCGCGTTTTTCGCCGTTGAGGACGACAAAGAAGAGCATAGACGAGGACACCTCACCGTGTAGGTGTTGGTGCAGCAGTTCTGCTTGCCAGTGGTACACTTCAAATTAGAGCCGCTGCGAGCCTCAAGGGAGGGCATCGCAACGACGACTGTTGCGAGGGCAGCGACAGGGAGAAGAGTGAAGAAGCGGAACTGCATCTTTGAGGAGGGGTAGTGGGGAATGTGAAGAGTGAGGAGTGGAGCTTGCTTTGTTGATGCTAGGCTGGTTCTAAGGCTCGGCTCTTTATACGACGGGGAGGGAGGGTACCCTCACCCCCCTCGCCTTTCCTAGACCCCCGTCTACGCACAGCCCAGTTTCTCAAGCAAGGCAGGTGTTGGTGCAGGAAAGTTGGGTGCATCTATCGCGCGGCTTGCCAGCTCGGTAAGTTATTGAAAAGAAGCCTCTGCTGTGTCACGACTTACGAGTTTTCGCATCAGCCGATTGGACTTAGATCATACTGTACGGTCCGCCCGAGTTCCATGTATTTTTAGACCAACGGAAGCGCAGTGGTATCGCAGGCTCCCTCCTTTTACCTGCGCAAAAAAATGTCCGCTAACTACCAAATGCATTGATGCATATACACTGGGCGGCCTGGTTCGCCACATGGTATTACCCGGCTTCAACACGAAACGAATTGTTGGTCAACCGCAAGTCACGAAAATTTGGAATGTATTGGCTCCCGAGTGGACTATGACGAGAGAGAACTTGTATGGACGTCACGAAATATTTTATGTACGGCAAGACAACTTGGCATTTCCGGGTTGGCGGCGGAACGGTGAATGAAATATTAATCACGGACCGATGATTGGTTCAGAGCGGCTCAAACTACATAGACTTTTCGGGTATGATATCATTTTCTTCAACCTTATGGCCTGGAAAACAATGTCCCGGATTGTGGGGGCATCTATGTTTGGTCAACTACCGGGACCATTTTCGTCGAGTGTCGGAGCGCCGGGATGGAGGAGAAACTAGAAGTCACAGCGATCACCGCGCAAAGAACTAGTAGTATCTTGCCATTTCATCACCGCTTGGCGACTTATGCCCAGTAAGAGTCTTAATGCACGCAATCTTAACTTATATGGTCTGGATTGAAGGTTTGCGACAGTGATCGTACCACCGTCCAATTCATGAATCAGTTGCACGTACAATTTCATGTGGCATAGGATAGTTCATATCGAGCAGCGAGGGGAAGGTCATTGTTGTGTTTTACCGTATTCATTTCTTTCGGCACATTGACACGTTCAAACGGGCTTGAGCTGGATATCTCCGTGTTATGTGATCCACGGTCACAGATAACCTTCGTATCGTCGCGTCCACACCTCAGTCGCAGACTCCATCTCGCACGGAGGTAAGATCGCACTATCCTATATTGTACTGATTACTTACACTCTGTGGTATATTTGTACTGTGCAATATACTAGTCGCAGACTCCGCCTCGCACTGAGTATATTCTTACCATCATGATAGGCGGCCCTAAGATACGGGATCTTTGGATGTACATTGCACTCTTATAACCCTTGCTTCCGGTTGGACTGGAGCTGATCTATCATGTCCCGCAATCATCTTTCTCGGATTTTGGTGTTGGTATACCCTGCGAAACCTTCGGGTTCGAAAAATGATTGTGTTTTGACTAAGTTCATCTTTCGCTAGGAAAACGGTCGGGATTCCAATGCCCCCTCGGGGCTATTAAGCGGAGAATATATCCATTTGTCGGATGTATCACCTCCATAAGACCGCTGATGGTGGCACAGGCCTAAGATCCATCCTTGATCCGAAAGGCATCCTGGTGGAGTCACCAATCGTTTTCGTTGCCGGTCATAACTCAGGGAAGTCACTGGCAACCACCGTACCATGATCAGTTATGCTTAGCTTTGTCAAGTATCTGATGTTTGCAGACCTAAACCTGCTGGAGGCCAGTCGAGAGCGTTGAAAAGCTAACCGAAACGACTGGCCCATTCACAAACATAATATTAATAGCTCTGACCTTCATAATCGCATCCTTCCTTCGGGCTGACCACGACAATCGCAGGGAACGACAAGAGGGCTAGCCCTAACGTCAGATGTTTCACTGATATGACACCCGCAAAAGACTAAATGAATGAACATACCAGTGTGTCGGTTTCATCATGGTGCCGAGTTGCGCTATTCCGTGCTTCACTCCAGAAGATTAGCTGACTGAGTTATATTGAGTCGCAACGAGGGGAAAGTGCAGCCGACAAACCATGAACCGTTTTTCCGTATACACAGGAATTCGTGCAATGGAAGAGATGGGTGCACGATCTACGATAACATGACCATACATAGCACACACGGGTGAATTTTGACACATGGTGCTTGTTACTGTGGAATTATCTCCGAACCTAAAGAGATGTTCAAGATCGGATAAGTGGGAAATTACAGAATGGATGACTGCATTGTTGTTGGCGGTGGGTACAAGGGCGAACTGAGCAAGTCTATTGTCACAGAAATTATGGTTGAACCGTATCCGTCGCGGAATTCATGACCATTTGCCACAAGGGCATCTGTGGGCGCTGCGGCGACGACTCCAACGAGAGTGTTGCCTTCTTTTTTTGGGACCAATAATGGTACAGCGCTGAGCTGAGGTTTACTACTTTTTAACCAAGGGTGGGTCTTCTTTGCTAGGGCAAACTGTACGGTGTCTGCCTATTGTCAACCATGCTCCTACCATGAACAATTCCAACGTACCTGTAAAGGCTGTCGTTACATGGTACGGAGAAGCGGCAAGTAGAGAAAGGAAAGTTCACGTGTAGTGTGCCATATCCGAGGCGCTTGAGGATTTCTGCGGAGTCAGAAAAACCACATGTCGACGCCCATCGACACTCGATTCAACAAGATGCACTCACCTGGATCGCCGGGATTACTGATGCGCAATACGCACAGGTGTTCTGAGTACTATACGGCCGACAGAAAGCATGGGACATCCATCGAAGCAAGCCAGTCATATGAATAGTACAAAATGGTTCGTTAGTCAGGCTGCTGACCGGCCTTCTGAGGAGTCTCCGAGTCAGAACTGCATCAATGTCATCACTCCCAACGTCCTGGACAAGGCATTGCAAGGCAGCTCAATCAATATTTTAGTAGAATTTTTCACGTGCAACTTTAGGTTCTTGTATTCCCTGGAGAGGGTGACAAATCCATCTACTCACGTCTGTGGCAGACGTACATGAAGTGTTTACTATAAAGCAGAGCACAGTCCACCCGCTCCGGCCGTCCCGTTCCTCCAAAATGCCTCACGTTTCTCCACCTTGTCTATCCCGCACACTCCGCCAGCCCGGGCAGCAAACCCGTAGGCGGTGCCGATTTTTACGTCTCCCCTCTCAACCTCACCCGCGCGCGTTGAACGTCACACTCACACGCGCCGTCTTCTTCCCCGCCAGCTTCGATTGGGTCAAGGGGGGAAATCCGCCGGGCCTGTTTGGCGGTCAGGCTGGTGTTCGGGAGGGTGCTCGGCCCGCGATCGCTTTAGCACACGGCTGATGTGGCGTCCGAAGGACGTCAGAGAAGCTCTATCTGGTGTGTGCTTCGTTTCTGTCCCGATCTTGGCGTCCGATTAGGTAGGTCACGTCTCCCCGTAGTACGCCCCCAAGGACGAGCGAATCGCGTCCCTGTGCGAGGACACAGAGTCCGTGTGCGATTCCACCTATGGATTTTCCGCCGGTCACTGCGGGTCTTTCAACTTTACCCTTGGCGACTGGACACGTCTTGAACAAAACGTCGTGCTCAATACGCCGGGAAAGAATGATGGCGTATTCATGCTGTTGGTTGACGGTCGCCTGGCGATCAGTCGGACGGACATCCTTTACAGAGATGTCGCAGAGCACACAACGGATGACGAAGGTGTCCTACGGAACAGAGTTCCTCGGTCTTTTCCTCGGGTATTTTGTTGTCTTCGATGATCAAATTATGCAAAACTTAGTTTTCTCCCCAGCACTTTCTTCGGTGGGCATGGAAAGAAACACGCGACGCCGAAACAACAATACACCTGTTTCAAAGACTTTGCAACCACACGTTACGATTAAATATCGGTCATCAAGAACAGTCCGGAGGGGGTATACAGTTACGCAAACGATTCTAGCTAACGAGATAACACAGCAAGTACAAGTCCGATCAAGAAAGCCAACACGAAGGCCATCCCTTTTGTCAACCACATCTCCACTGGTCCCTTTTCTGCCGTCTCTACTAACAACATCTCGAGCGCCTTTGCCATCGACGCCATTCCAAACACCGATTCTGCGCGATGTTTGGAGCGCTGGGCCAGCGACAGGCGTGCTGAATCGTCCAAAAGACATATCTCTTCTAGCGCATCCGCCCAAACGTCCGGATCGGGCGTCCGAAGCCAGCCAGTTTGTTGTTCGCGTGGTTCATCCACAATGCTCTCCGTCGGACCACCACTATCACAGGCCAGCACAGGCACACCGCATATCATACCTTCGATAGGTCCAATACCAAAGTGTTCGTTTGCAGGCGTATACAAGAGCGCAAGCGTAGAAGGAGACTGAAGTAACGCAGAACGTTGTGATGTGGTAAAGTTCAAGAGGAAGAGCACGTCCGGTTCTTCCTCAGTCGTGCCCGTGAACGAAGGGACCGTTGTTCTGGATTGTGGAGGCGTGATCACGTCGAACGAAAGATCGCTTGACCGTGCACATTCAACGAGGCCGTTCAGGGTGAGAATGTTGTCCTCGAGGCGGGGGTCGTAGCCACCTAGGAAGCGAGTGAGATTCGTACACCTACAGTGAGGACATCCTTACCAGCGAGGACAAGCCGCATGTTGTGCGACAAGTGTCGCACCGAAGGTTTGGATCGAAGGCGAGCAAATGCTTCCATGGCCAGCGTCGCATTCTTCTTCATCTCAAATCGGTTCAATGAAATCAGCGTGGGGCGGTCCCTTGATGCGCCCGGGGTTAACCTAGAGCACCGACGGCAAGACGACTGTCTTACGATGTGATCCGAACAACGTCCGACGCAGTCCAGTCGACGGGCGCTTGGTACGCGTCGACGTTGATGCCTGGGTAGACAACCTTGGGTGTCGACATTATAGAGCTTAGATGCGCCGTCGTGATGCGCGCGGTGAACCTTGAGTTGGCGACGAGCGTGTCAGCCTGTCCTACGAAGACACGTGTCAAACGCCCTGCGCGCCACAAACACGAAAGGAGTGTATACGCGTTGTAATCTCCTCGAGCCAGTCCATGGGGAAGCGATAGAGCGCCTTGAGTACGCCAACGTTCCTCTTCTGCAACGCGCCCTCCACAAAGGCCCCGTAGGCAAGCAACTTGTCGGGGAAGTGACAGTAAAAGAGGACGCGCTTGCCGGTGAGCATTCGAATAAGGGGTACGCACGTCGAGAGTTGGTCAACGAAAAAGACATCGTGTTGGATTGCCCTGGAGCGAAAAAGGAACTGCGTCAATGTGAGATGGAGTTGGCGTGCGTGCGCGAATAGGACGTGGAATTTGCCATGCCATGCGCGCGGAAATGGCGAGACGACGTGGTGCACGCGAAGGGTACCGTCTCGTGTTTCGTCAAAACAATGGTTCGGATCGTGGTGGGAGGTATAGATATCGACGGTGTGGCCGAGCGACTGTAGACCCAAAGCTGCGTCGACCACGAGCCTTTCCGCTCCACCTAAGATAGTGAGTAGACTCTTCCTTAAAAACCATCAGAGACCAGGGTCGTACCGATTCCCAGGTCCGGGTGGATAAATGCGACGCGTAGCTTCGACGGGGAGGTCATACCAGTGCAAAGGCAAGCATGTATTTGCTTACGTAAATCAAGTATACTAACACTCCAAGTTCTCCCTTTCCGCGTACATCCATTATGAATAAACAAGAAAACCAAAAAGAAAAAAGGTATGCAACGAGCGACACACCCACGACGAAACCAAACGGGTCCTAGTAAAACCAAAAGCAGTCAACGTCTACCGCCTGGCCAGTTCCTCTCGCGACTCCGGACGCGACTGCGCTTCCTCGCGCCCCGGTGGGTGCGGCAGAAGCGCATCCATATAGGGCGCAAATGCTGCTGATGACACAGTGGGGTATGGCGCGCCTATGA
Organism: Heimioporus aff. retisporus; assembly: GCA_038094615.1. Classification (NCBI taxonomy): domain Eukaryota; kingdom Fungi; phylum Basidiomycota; class Agaricomycetes; order Boletales; family Boletaceae; genus Heimioporus; species Heimioporus aff. retisporus. The sequence goes on from JBBPUI010000560.1 coordinate 17,924, forward strand.
ATGATGGTGATTCACTCATCAGATGAGGTGGGGACGCCGAGTGAGAGCTGGGATGTGATTGTAGGTGAGATGCGTTGGTGTTTGACACACTGTTCTGGGGTTTTAGGTCAGAATCTCTGACAGGCGGCGGCCGATACTCGTGTGTGGTCAACGTATCGGCCGAAATAAGTGGTGGGAGATCGAAGGGGCTAAGCCATTGCGATTGCCCGTGCAGCGGTGGTAGGTGCGAATAAGGAGTGGTCGTAGTATCGTTGAAAAAACCGTTGTTGGCGCTGGTATTGTGACCCACTGAAAGGGCAGGGATGACGGCTGCATGGCTACCGCTCGAGGGTCTGTGTCACATCGTGGTAATTGAGAAATGAGATGCGTGCAAAAAGAGAAACGGGCCACCAAGACAACATACACACGAACCCCCCCGCTTGGCCTTGAGCCATGACGGCGAAAAGAGGACGAGTAAAGAGAGTGAGCGCGACTCACCCGCTCTCGACAAAGTGCTGCCAGACGTAATCGCGCAGTTGGTAAGCGTTGGGAAGCTCTTGGATGAGATGTTTGATGGTGTTTTGATCGAGCCCGAAAAAGTTGGGACCAGAGATAGAGTTGGAGTGCTGGCGATTGCGGATCGCGTTCGCCTGCTTGACGATCAAAAGCCATGCACCAGTCGCGGTGCCTGCAATTATCGGCCGATCAGGAACGTCTGACGCCACTATTTGGAACTTGGGGCCATCCCCGCCATCCTGGATGGAGCAGCGATATACAGCATCGGCGTCGGGATTCACGATCGAGTGGTAACGTCTGGGGGCGAGCGTCAGCCAAACGGTTGGAAACAGATAAAAAAGGAAGGACCTGGTGACCTCGTATCCAACGGGAAAGATGTATCGCTCAGTGTGAAAATGCTCGCGCATACAGACCTCCCCGAGATTGACGACGGTCATGATGCCAAAATTGAGCGGCAACAGCGGTCGGTTCCTTTTGTCGCGTGGTACGGTGGGAATGCTGAAGCTCTTGGAGGTGACTGTATGCGCCTTCGAACGCTTCCGTTTGGCATGCCGTTGTGTGTCCGAGGGGCGAGAAGCGGACATAGCAGGCGAGTATGCAATCAAAGGGGG
>JBBPUI010000561.1:0-19011 GCA_038094615.1 Heimioporus aff. retisporus
ATGCAAGAACACAGACATGCGCGCAGGGGATACCATATTTGCTGCTTACATGGTTATCCGAGGCTTATCTATTTCCCACAGCCTTGTTCAAGTCCAAATTTGGAGTTATGCCGTGAGAATCCGCGCAGCCCAATTAACGGCAACGACTTTTACCAGACCGTCTATCGACGGTTTGCCTCTCAACGCGGCAAACTCATAGACGGTCTGGTCACCAGACTAGTTACTTTCTAGCATACACGTGTTTGGACGATACAACGCTGAATGCATCGATATCTAGCTCCAGTGTCATCCCACCTCATCCACCGACGCTGATGTGGAATCATTATAACCACAACCCTTGCACCAGCAAAGCGCTAACCAAGTCTTCCGCGGCCATGTACCCATATACCTGTGGGAATTCATGGAGGCGAAAGGGCCACCAACGCGAATGGTTTGCATCAAGATAACAAAGAGAGCGTCGTTGAGTGGAGTGGTACGGGTTAGGTCTAAACGTGGGCAGAGGCTCGTTGCCTCAACAGTTCATCAATATACTGTGTACTGACCTGCCCATTACATACCAGTCTATATACTAGTCCTACTCAAGGGATGAAGAGCGTTAAATACTCACGATTTTTTTTGATGTTGACCAGAAATATCATGAACCACCACGACAACGTCCCAGGTCATATTCACACACTTGTCCCTCGAAAGCATCGATTTTGTCGCATAATTGTACGGCAAACGGGCAACCTTGCTTGTTGCTGTGTCCGTAAGGGCTGAGTCAACAAGGTTCAATATGGACCGAGTCTGACCCTGGATTTTTCTTGTTGGTAGCAAGTGCACGGTCGCCGCAGTCTCCTCTCCTCGTTTCTGTTTTCTTACAGTGTAACAGGCGTAGGCCGCCTAACGGGCAAACGCGGTGTCTGTATCTCGGGTGCATGTTTGGCTGACGATCGACGCGCAACAGACACCACGCATTCTCACAAGCCCGCCGAAAGCGGGCCGAACATGCGATTTTCGCTACGTTTATCCTACATAACTGTTGAGGGCATTAATCAACTAGAATATGGCCGATGACTCGGCAGTGACCTTGTTTACACTTGAAACCTTGAGTAGTTGACATGTGCTTGTTATTATTGTACACGAGCGGACACGGTAATTGATGATGAACACCAGTAAATAGTAACTGAACAGGAGAATGAAAGATATCGTACAGTAAGCAACACGAGCTGGAGGAAGCATACATGGGTAACTTGGATATACACAATCATGCACGTCCTTTGCCCTTTCCATATCCAGCGCTAATACGAACACGTTTGAATGGACTAGAGGGAAGCGCACTCGGGGCTTGAACAATTTTCATACGCCGTAGGATGGCCGAGTAATAGTGCTTGTTCTTTTTTTTTACAAACGCATGTGAGTACGAAAAGTAGACTTCGACGGTAGCTCCTTTGAGCATTGATTCATACTGAGATGGAGGGATGAGAGCGTCATGGGAGTCATACGCGGGCAGAGGACAAATGTCATGTGTATCAAAAAGCCTTTGGAGACTTTCTTCGCAGCGTTCAGCTACGGGCCATGATTCCATAGCAAATTCTGGTCCAAGTTCTGGACCTTTGTCGTCAGCTTGTGTGACTATATATTGGAAGCATGAGATTTTTAGTTGCAGGTCAGTATGATTAGTATAAATTCACCTGATGTTACGGTATCACCATCATTCACATCAACTGCCGTTTCAATGGTTCTCGGCTGTATGGTCCATTGTCAGTCGAGATCACGAGTTGGTTTGATATGATGTACTTACTTCAAATAGAGCATGTTGGATCTTAAATTGAGTTTTGCTCAGATGCTCGCTGATAGCGCTTACAATGTCCACACCCCTATCAGGTTTGATTATCTTCTCGATGTTTCGAAGGTTACCGATACATTTTGGGAAGTCAGCGACCGCAAAAGGGAAGATGGTAGGAGTGGTAGGGGACATGAGACGGCAACTTTGTTTGACATCACGGAAATGGATGTTATGAACATTTGAGGGGTCAAAGTTGGCATCAGGTGCCAGAAAGAAATCGTTGCGAGCAATGAGAAAAACACCTTGGAGTATGAATTCTGTGTCCGTTTCTTTGCGAACAAGGATGTCACTATTTTTTCCAGCCTGAAATTCAACTCGTTGAGCCAAGTTAGGAGTGGCTATGTACGCAGAACAAAGATCAGGAGCCATGAGACGGTTCAAAACAGTTTCGGCAGCGCTGGTCAAGTTGGAAGTACGAGACACAGATGATGAAGTGGCATATGAAGTAGTCTGGTTTGGAGGAGTGGAAGGTCGCTCAGTATCATCTTTTCGTTTGGATGACACCATGAAAGGAGTGGGGGAATAATTTGCGATGTCACTGTTGTTATAGGCTAAGTAGTGCGTCAGGGAATGATCCGTGCCGGATTGATAATAAGGTCCACACTGAGGAGTTGCTGTATCGCATTCATGTCAGGAAGGTTTATGGCATTGATGTTTTTGATGTTTTTGTAGGGGTGGAATGACCTCTAAATGTTCAGCATCATCATTACACTTTATTCGGCTGATTGGGTTGTTGTGCTTGTTCGAGGAAATTTGAGATTCTCGGAATTTTTTGCAGTTTAGTCAAGCTTTTACCAGACTAATCAGCTGATGGGTCAGTTGTCATGCGCCATACATTGCTGGTTCTAGTCAGCCAGGGGTCTCCCTGATTCTCTTAATCTCCCCTTTTCTTGTCAGGTCCACCAACTTCAATATGTTCATTTTTAGCTCATTCACCTTCAGTCATCTTTGTTATATTTGCAAATGATGGTTCCATTTACGAGGTGGATCCTGAAGGCTTGACAAATGTCAATAAATGAGTGCTGATAGCTCGAACCTTTTTATTTTTATTTTGATAATGTGTCATTGTTGACACAGTATTTTCAGTGGACCGGTGTTCTTTTTGTCAAATTGAACAGCAATAGGACAAGTTTGGTAGTAGTAGTTATTACAATGAAAAACATAGGCATCTCTCATCTGTACCGTGCTCTATGTCAGACCATGACAAGCGACAACGTTTGGTGGGGAAACTCACCAAACATGACATCCAACACTTGCTTCCAGATGGGACTTTCCCTCACAAGGGGCATTGCTTGCGATGGTCCATTATTTTGGAAATCATTGAACGTTTACCCAAATCGGACCTGGATATGTTGCGCAAAGCAGCAGATGACAAGGCGAGAGGGGTCAAGGAGAAAAGAGCAAGAGCGAGAGTGGAACGAAGTGTTACGCAGGGCGTACCTCAAGTGAACCGAGACTATGTCGAGAGACTTACCAACGAGCAGGACACTCACGAAGAGGTACAACTCAGCTCGAAGGGACGAAGGGACTAAGGACCACGCCAAAGAGGCGGACTAGGGACTGAGGGACTGAGGGACTGAGAGGCTGAGGATGACTCAAGAGTACGCTAGATTGCGCAGATCGAGAATAGAGTACATCGTTGTAGACGACTGGACTATATACTAGACGACGCGTAAGCGTAGAATGTCTTGGAAGGTAAAGGAATAAAGGACGCGTCAGCGTCGCGTAAGCAAGAATGAGTAAGAAGGACGCGTCAGCGTCGAGTAAGCAAGAATGAGTAAGAAGGACGCGTCAGCGTTGAGTAAGCAAGAATGAGTAAAAAGGATGCGCAGCATCGAGATAAGAATCATCACAAAGGTGTGCGAAAGCACTCTAACGAAAAGGAAGAGTGAACAAAAGATAGGATGTGAACGACAAGAGAACAACTGTAACATGAAGCATCGAGAGAAAACGTAGGGAAGCCAAATGTGTTGTTCAAGGCACGTCGAGCATGGATGAGCAGGGCATGCCAGGGATAGATGATACAGAGCCAAATGGCAGGAAGATTGGCGAATTGGCAACTCACAATGTTGTCACTAACAAATGTCCTGATTTCATGCGATTGCCGACAGATGATGAACGAAAAGCATGTTATCATGCATTTATCGAGGCGACATCAAATACATCATTATTGCTTGCAGTGTGTGTTGTATGCGCCCATGAACTGGGCAGTTCTGAAGGTGTGTTGCATAAAGATGGTTGCTACTGTAAAATATACTGTTATTCATTTTCAAGGTTCTCGTCATATTTTGCTGGAAATACCCAATATCCAACGTCTTTTGTGCTCCACTACGTCCCATGCAGCACAAGATCTGTGGCACAATATGTTGCTCATTTCAGAATTTATCTCTGGGGAAGGATCAGAGGCAACAGGATGGGTGTGCAATGGTTGCAACCGGGCTCTAGTTTCTGGACATCTGCCGAAATTTAGTCTTGCCAATAATCTGTGGATTGGGAAGGTTCCTCATGAGCTTGTGATCTTGACGCTCCCAGAACAACTTTTGATATCACGTCATTATCCTCGGTGTTACATCATCAAGCTTTACCCACGTGATGGCCGTTTATCGAATCCAGCACATTCACAGCGTGCACTTACAGGAAATGTCACTTTATACAACATGAATACAGATGCAGTTACTTCTATGTTAGAAGGACAACTCTTACCACAGGCAGCAATTCAACTGTCTAGCGTCTTAGCCATTACTTTCATTGGATCAAAGAAATTGCCAAAGTCATGGCTAAAATCAACATTCAGGGTCCGTCGTCGTGTCATCTATGAAGCACTGCTGTGGTTGAAGGAGAATAACCCACTGTATGGAGATGTTGTCATATCATCCAACCGATTACAATCCCTGCCTGATGATGACATTCCATTCGAAATTACTGCATCTGTTAGATATGAAGCACATGATGAATTAGTGGATAAGGAGAGAGCTAGATATGTTCCAGCAGATGAGCCATGCACTGACTGTGAGTATGCCATTCTTCAGTCATGTTGAAAGCTGTAGTGATCAATGTGAATGACAGTTGAATCTGCAGTAGGAGGTGAAACCAATAACAATATGGGTGTAGCCATGAGTGAGACAGAATATGATGCAAATGACTGTGAGTTCACATCATGCTTATTTATTTATGTATTTATTTTCATATTGAATTCGTTTAGGTGATGATGCCACTTTCAAGAACTTCACATCAGATTCAGACACAGATGGATATGTCATTCCTTTGCATTTTCTTGGTGTTTGTGATACAGAGCAAGATCAGCTATCACTCAACGATCGAATGAAATTTGCACTTGCAAATTTGGGAGAAAAAGAAGGAGGATATGTTGTTCGACATGGTCAAGTTCCCTTGACAGAATTTGGCATTGGTCAACACAATACTGCAGGTCCAGTAATGAATCCATTAGCTGCCGCATTTCCTGTGTTGTTCCCATATGGGATTGGAGGAATTGAGGAGAAAAGGGAGATAACAATCGGTTTCAATGAACACGTTCAATGGGCACTTCAATTCTATGATCACCGGTTTCGCATTCATCACTCCTTTCCCTTCATCGTGTTTGGTATTCAACAAAAACGAGATGCACTGCTTTCTGCACGAATCCAGATGCGTCGACAAGACTTTGAGCGTGATGCAACAGCAATCAATTCTTTGACTGTGGTGGACTTGAAACAGGCAGAAGCAGAAGAAGCAGAACACATGCCAATATCCAATCCACGAGTCAAGCTTCTGCGGAAGCATGTTTTTACAACTAGCAGTCGAGTCAAGGGATCAGACCAGTCCCGTGCTTCGTATCGTGGGCAAATTTGGGGAACATGTCTACGCTTATGTGGCCCCTCACTCTGGATAACTATAAATCCATCTGATATCCATGATCCAGTCTTGCAGATTTTTGCAGGAGAAGAAATCAACATGGATGATTTTGATGCCAGGCTAGGTCCAGATAGCAACACCCGTTCCTCGAATGTTGCTCGGGATCCATATGCAGCAGCCAAATACTTTTTCTTCATCATCAATACTGTTCTTCATACACTATTTGGCATCAAGAGCACAACAGACCGAGTCCATTCAAGTATGGGCATATTGGGCTATCTCACTGCATATTTTGGCATTGTGGAAGCACAAGGTAGAGGGTCGCTTCATGTGCATATGCTTCTTTGGTTGAAAGATGCACCGGATTGTGCGACAATGCATTGCTTGTTGGCGACAGAGCATTTTCGGGAGCGAATTTGTTGCTTTATTCGAGAGAATATCCGTGCTCATGTTGATGGGCTTGATGAATCATCCATCAAGACGATGCCTCGAGAATCCCAACTGGCATACTCGCGTCCCCTTTCTCCTGTTAGCGAGGAATGGAATACAGAATTTACAAATCGATTGCAACGTGTTGTTCGATCTCAACAGGTCCACACATGCTCCAAATTTTCATGTCTTCGATACAATAAACATGGGCGACTAACATGCAAACGACGGGCACCATGGCCAATATCTGATGTTGATGCAGTCAATCCCCAAGGAAATTACATGATTAGACGTGAAGTTCCTTACCTGAACACATTTTGCCCGGCAATTTCAGCAACCCTTTGTTGCAACAATGACATCAAATTGATCACAAACGGAGAGGACACGAAAGATGTGATGTGGTACACAACAGCTTATCAGTCGAAGAAGCAAGGGAAAAATTACAACGTCTCAGCATTGATGGCAAATACCTTATTATATCATGAGGCACACACAGATCATCTGAAGAATATTCTGGATCAAAATCGGCTGTTGATCTTTCGTTGTCAGCATGCAATCAACCGTGAAATGGAGATGTCCGCACCACAAGTCATGTCATACCTCATGAAATGGGGTGATAGCATATGCTCGCATCGCTATGTTCCATTGTACTGGTCTTCGCTTGGGGCATACCTCTTTTCGGTTTTCGAAGAATTGAAACCAAGAAGAACAATTATGTGAGTGAAGTCATAACAACTTAAGAATGAAACGTCTAGACCTAACTTCCTATTGTTGTGCTGGTAGCATCCGAAACGAAGGCAACCAAGATGATGGTGAAGCAGTGGCTGAACAAGAGGCAAACAATAATGAAGCATATGATGTTCGTAAAATGATCAACAATACATTGGGATTGACCATGAACATTGCAAACAGGATGTTTTGACATTTGATGCATTGGGAAATGGGCAGCTATGCGTGCGAAGTCAGATCCAAGACTATACTTTTCGAGGAGAGGAACTGGCATCATACTCATTTTTCATGTTCATTGTGGAAACGTATGAAGAACATATCCCCCATCAAGAGAAAGCTGAAGAAACGGCTGAGATGTCGACTTCCTCACAGCCTGTCAGACGAGGTCGCCCTCGCAATGGACGCAGTTACTACCTTGTAGGACATCCCAGGCATACAACGCACCGACGTGTCATACGCACACCGAATCACAACACCCTTCCAAACATCGTTGGTCCTTTCTTTCCAGCACACGAAACAGGTGATGAGCGCATCGAAAATGTCTATTTTGCATCAATGCTTGCTCTGTTGTCACCATGGAGACATCTCGAAGAAATTAAAGGATTTCACGAAAGTTTTCGAGCTGCTTTTGATGACTTTATCGAAGTGGCATCACAACATGACCTGGATGTCATATCGGGAATTCAGTATTACTACGATTGTAAAAATGCGGCAGGTACTCGTCAAGATGAGGCACTGCTTGCATTGCAGGAGTTGAGCGAAGGACGGTCTTACGCAAATGCTGAAACACCAGCAGAGGAGGATGAACTTGCCAGTGATACAGACATCAATTTGCATGTCGAGACACAACTGACGGAGGCAGACCTACTTGCGTTTGAAGAATCACGAAAAAATCCACGAGAGGAACTTCATGGAAAATTGGCAGTATCGATTGCACGTTTGGCAAACATTATCGATCAACATGACGACAGGAGTTGGAAGTGTCAGCCAGATTCTAATTCAAATGTGAGGATTGCACAAGGAGATGATCACTTGAAGGTAGCTGCCTGGCAAACGTCAATGGCAAGAATTGTGGACGAATTGAATGTAGAGGCTGATGAAAACATTGTACCTGGAATGAACATGGATGAAGGACAGGTCAGACAACTTGATGCAATGGATGTCGAGGAGTCTTGCCATCATCATGACCAGGGAGGGGTGGAGACGATTTCTGAGAAGATGTTGAGTGTAGAAGATTGCCTCACGTCAGTTAATGTCGAATCACTTCTCGAAGAACAGCGACGTGCCTATGACATCATAGACTGGCACCTCAACGAAACGTTGTCAGGGACAAATCCACGACAACTGTTGATGATCATACCTGGAGAAGGAGGAGTAGGCAAATCGAAGTTGATTCAAACTGTTACAGAGAACTTCAGGCGGCGCGGTGTTGCACATTTGCTGGTGAAAAGTGCATACACCGGAATAGCAGCTACCATCATCAATGGGAAAACACTTCACATGGCCACACAAATCCCTGTGAATGGTCGAGAACGTTCCCAAAAAGCGACCAAGAAACTCATCGTATTCTGGCAGCATCGCTTGTATCTCATCATAGATGAGAAATCAATGCTCTCACGCAAGTTTTTTGCGCGTATATCAGCTGCGATATGCAAAGCAAAAAGTCTTGCAGGAGTCGCAAACGCCCATCTCCCATTTGGTGGGGTAAACGTTATCGTGGTCGGCGATTTCCACCAATTCCCTCCTGTGATTGGCCGTCCTCTTTACTGGCAGATAGATCCGCTAAAAGACAATGGTGAGGAACTTCTCGGAAGATCACTGTTTGAACAGTTCTGTGTTGTCGTCCGTCTTACACAACAAGTCCGGGTCATAGACTCGGTTTGGCTTGATCTGCTTCACCACGTTCGAAGTGGGAGCTGCCGTGAACATCACATCAAATTGCTACGGTCGCTCATTATCACCAATCCCGACTGTCCCCCCACCGATTTTACTACTGCCCCATGGTGTGATGCTGTTCTTATCACACCCCGTCATTCTGTTCGGCACCACTGGAACATGGCAATCGCGCACGAGCACTGTCGAAAGATGGGTCGGCAACTTTACATGTGTCCTGCAGCCGATAGCATAGGTGGTCGCTCTCTCACTCTCCAACAGCGATTCTCGAAGGCTTCCAAAAAAGCATATCGTGGATCGAAACTGGATGAACATGGTGGCCTTCCCGACTCGATTATTATGTCAGTGGGCATGAAAGTGATGGTGACGTCTAATATTGATACCGATCTTGACATTGCCAATGGAGCAAGGGGTGAGATCACCCAGATCGTGTTTGATGAACGTGAACCAGAATTCTCGGTCAATGATTCCATTGTGAATCTGACATTCCCACCCATTTACATCCTCGTCAAAATGACAAGTACAAAGGTGAAGGGTCTGGAGGGTTTGCAAGATTCCATAATTCCCATCATCCCTGCCGAGCGAACATTCGCAATCACAGAAGCAAATGGAACGAAAATTGTCACCAGAAAACAACTGCCTCTGACGCCAGCATACGCATTTACAGACTACCGCTCTCAAGGTTAGCATGATAGGTACATATGCAGAACTGCTCACCACAACTGAAGCACGTTCTAAAGGACAAACAATATCAAATGCGATAATCGACATCGGAAAGCCCCCATCTGGAAACCTTACCCCGTTCAACGTGTACGTCGCACTGTCACGGTGCCGAGGCCGCGAATCCATACGTCTGTTGAGGGATTTCGATGAGAAATTGCTTATGTCGCATCCAAGCGAATACTTGCGAGTTGAGGATGAGAGGCTCATGAAACTGGACAGCGATACTCAAAGGTGGTGGGACGAGATGCAAAAGAATGGCATGTAGACGTTATCATGAATTTGTATACTGAGCACGCGTTATGCGAAACACGTACGCACATACATGGAAACAAATTTCCACAATCGAAAAAAACGGAACATCACAGCCACAATTCTCCCCCCCCCAGTGACCTTGTAAACAAGGTAATGATGATTCGCACCAGCCCACAAAGCACCCAGAATTTGTCAGCAAGGCTTTGCACGCAAAGTGGTCGCAAGCGCCGTTTAGGCGAGGTGGAATTCATCGAGCAACGCAACTATGCGCACATTGCTAGAGTGCACTAAGCTTGATACCGCCGAGACCAGGAAATATGCCTCGAGCGCGAGTCGGTCCAATCCAAACTCGGCTTCGACATGACCCTCCGCCATATCGGACAAGGCAACTATGAAAAGGCAACCATGCTCTTCTTGCGCAATGCCCTCTGCCCAGTTCAGCGATCGGGCCGGCAAGGTCTGTCTTTTGTCCATTTATGCACATAAACTCACATCACCCAGCTCGTCGCACTGGGGACATTGCCATCCACGTCTCCCACCGCACCCTCGCCAGATCCTCTCGCACGGCCATCAAATCCCAGCTGCTCCGGAGCACTGTCTTTCCTGTCTACATTGAACAGGAGCCTTACCAGGGACAACATGCACAAAAGAAAATATGTACAGCCCAGAATAATGCACCCTAGGCGGCCACATTTTCTTCGCGCCGGGCTCTTGAGATCAGTCAGAAAAGGGCGTGGGATGATCAAGGACAAGAGCCTCACCGTACCTATCGCTTTCGATCGTCGAGTGCTGTTACTGCCTCAGAGTCTGCAAAACACGATCATGAACCGCCATCGATCGCATAACCGAGCAAGTAAAACCCGCCCCGGGCGAAAAGCTGGCAGAATGGGAAGTGGGGGTTGCATAATCTCTTGAGGAGGGAAAGTAAGCGAGTGTTGGGCGATGTGGAATGGAACAGAGATGACGTGGACGTTCGACAGATGAACGTGTGGCTTGGAAATAGCTGTTTCGGGCACATGTAACGGACATTAAAAAAACCACGAGCACTTACATCAATCCCTGTTAGACGTCAACAGCTCATGAATACCCTCTGTAATATCCCGGTCCCGGAGGTGACTGGATCATGAACGGCGATGCAATTGCACCCATCTTTGAGAGAATCGCGAGATCGCAAGCTTGGGTGGTGGTTTGTCCCTGCGAAGATGTCATGAGAATGTCCGACTGACCGCGTGCGCGGGGTCGGTATTACGTAGCCTCCGTTGTACGGCCATGTCAATCTGTCCAGCAGAGTCGCTCGCTACGCGAAATCACGGTTGATCAGCACTACGCGTATCAAAACGTCGTCGCCAGCAATGAAATCGATTAGGCCGTCTTCACCTACGACGAGGGCACAAGTCCAATCCACTGATGGGCGCCCTCGACGAGCTCTAGGAAGTGATTTCAGATGGCAGGTCTGTGCTATCTTTTCCGCTCCCGAACTTGGACGGATTGTCTCCAGGATCCAAATTCTCTCAGACACAGCAGAGCAAACTTCACATCCCGTCGCCAAACTCTTGGCATCCGGTGTTCAACGCCTACAACGAAGCCCATCTCCTCTTTTTACCGGTGGGGCTCCCAATATCGCTGCGATGCAGTGCGTCCTGCCCGTACCCTCCATGGAAACGGGCTCTACCGTCAAGACAGCCCTGCTGACTAAAGCGTTGGACGACACTTGAGGCCCCAATCCACCACTCCTGCCACAGCCTGCTCCTTCGCGACCACGTGCAGTACTGAGTTTGCCACGTCCTGCTCTTGCCTCGGTCGCCATGTATGCATCCTTCCTGGTCATCCACGCCCACCGCGCCAACCAAGCCGTTGCACATGACTGTACTGTATCATCGGTCTTTGCTTTCAAGCCTGTTGTTATCGATTCGGTATAAAGTCTCGGAGTACTCCATGGGTAGCCCGCCTATTAGCTTTATTTCGCACACTATTGCCCACAACGAGTAAAATGAGCGCCCTAGCGAGGAAAATGCACGATTCAAGATGCGATGCGTCTCTGATCCATTGCCCGTCACACACCTTCAGCCATGACCTACCCACCCCCACGCCCTCAACGACATTCCAGCTTATGGTACAAAGAAAGGTGCGCTTTTTGATCTATGGCTCGATTTATACTCTTGGTTTCAAGCCTTCCGTGAAAAATTCGACCAGGCGAACGCGGTACGTCGAGACGCGCTTGCATCTCCGACCCACACACACCTAATGCACAGCCCACACAGCTCCGCAACGAGTACGTCCGCGACCTGGACCACGCCAGTGCGTGGATGCGCAAGGTGCAAGCCGAGAACAAGTGCGTCCGTCATGTCCGTCCCCACGCGAGCCTGACGGATACCACATCGTTCCCCAGTCTGCTCTTGGACGCTATCTGCATCGCTCTCCCCGTCATGCCGTCCTTGATGTACCTCATGGGCCCATCCCCGACTGGCACGTCGTCTTCGATGTCAACAAGCATACGTACAAGAGCTCGGCGCCTTTGGCCCTGGGCACATCCTCTGAGCTCGTCACAGAGTGGTATCAACATACTTACAGAACCTAGCACTGTTTATGGTACATGTACGAAGGATTATAGTTTTTGATTGGCCACTCGGTGCTGGACCTGAGGCAGTTAACGTCGTCGAGCGTCGCCGTTGGACGTGCTGTGTGGAGGGGATTCCCCTCGGGAACCTCAAACAACAAACTGTTTGTTTTTCGACTTACACCTACACGAGTACTAGCTAGAGGAATACTATAGCGTGCAGATGATTTTTTAGCATTCATTCACACTCGTCTGATCCCATTACACTTTACATGGGATAGTTCGTACAAAGGTGATGATACAATTTGGTGGATACGACGCCCAGGTCATTGTAATCCTTCCATCTCATAATTACTCGGAGCTCATACGCACGGCGTCACGCTACCGTGGGTGTGTGTTCTGTCCCTCGGCTCGCTGCCCACGTCTCGGGTCCCTGACGATGGTTATTATTTCGAGCCACGAGAACACAAAACAGATTTGTTTTTCAACCAACCTTTCTGTTATTGATCCTCTGGTTCTTGACCCGCCTCGCAAACCAATCGGCAGCCGTAGCGCCTGTCTCAAAATTGCGCTCGGGATGCTTCTGCACGGCGGCCGCAATAGCGGGACTTTCTTCTACGAGTGCGCGAAGGACCTGGGAGTTTCCCGGACGAGTAAAGAACACGAGCGACCAACGCTCGTATTCGGCTTGAATGCCAGGCGGAGGAACGACGCGATGGATATTAGACTGAAGGATGCCTCCGCTGAAGATCGAGAGCGCATCGCCGACGTTACAAACGGCATGGCCGGCGATAGGCTGTGATAGAAGCGGCATGAAGTTGTCATGGCGGCAAGGGGGGACCGAACGCACCTGGACGTAGAACCACTCCGTGTGACCGGGGGGCATGACCTGTAGCCCTCCGAGCCTGTTGTGCAAAAAGGACTGGCGAGCATGATGAGACGGACTTCCGTGGGTAAGGAGAGCTTACAAGGGATCCGAAGTCTGTGTGCGCACCGAGCGTCGCCTTATCTGCGATCGCTTTCCCAGGCATCGGGGGAGCCTTGATCACACGCGCCTCGCTGCCACTATGTTCCTCGAGGTGGTGCAGGCGATTGAGCGTACCCTCTGGTAAACCGAGCCTATCGTTGAAGATGCGGAGGATGGTATTGTTTATTTCCAGGGACTTGCGAACGAACGGGGCCACAACGGTCGTCATCGCTGCGGTGGTCGGGGCCGGGTAGGTTCTGTAGACGACGTTCGGAAACGCAAGCGCATCGTCCTTGGATACGTTGAGAAACTCGATAGCATCCGGTCGGCTGTTGCACCGACATAAACATGGTTGTCGATTCGGTAGATGGGACTCACCCGCTGGCATCCACTGCGGAGCCGCCAGCTTTCTTATATCTGGGACGATAAGCCTTCGATAGCAATGAAAAAAGTAGGTAAAATGTACTTACCCACATGACCGCCCATCATCACCTTGTTCAAATTTCATCTTCTCTTCGAGGGGAAGAGCCATGGTCTCGGCGCCCATATCAAACATGTCGCTCACTTCCTGGTCGGCACCATGGTTTTTGAGGCTAGAAATGAGCCTATTGGTCGTATCCTCATGGAAGAACGTCCTGCATTACTTACTACCAGAAACCGATGGAAGTTGCAGCTTCCCACAGACGGTCAAGTTCCGTGGTGTCGCCAGCTTTAAGCAGTTGAAAGTCAATGATCAGAAGTGGGTGGGTAAGCACATCTGTCGGAAAGGGTGGCAAAGTCGTTCCAGGCATCTTGCGGGCAAACGTTCGCAGGAACTTGCTATCGTGAAACCGCGGGTAGGTTCATTTTATAGAGGTTATTTTTTTGGAACTGGTCGGAATCTTTAAATGAACACACCTTATATTTGGAAATCCATTCTCATTACCCCGCCTTACGGGTTTACGTCGAATCCGGATCTGTACAGATCCGATATGAAACAGTTCAAGGAGGGCTATCTGCCTTCGAAGCTACAGCATCGCCCTGTCCATGGTCCATGTCATGTCGGCGGTTTGGTTTCCTTTTACGCTAACCCACATCAGACACAAACCAAAAGGAAACGCCATCACGCACACAGGGTATTCGGATCACCGGGGAAAGCGCGCCCTGCGCTGGATCTGAACATGTCCGAGGATCGTGCGGGATCCGTACGCTCGATACTCAGGTTGGCCAATGCTTCTCCGTCTCCCGTGAGAACCGGTCGGATGTCCACCGACGAACTGAACAGACTCCGGCCATACCTGTTCGGAGGACAAGAAATCACGTTCGTTCGACATGGCGCCTTCTGGCGTTAAACACGACATATTGGTCGATTTTATCACATGTTTATGGTAATCGTGCGGTGCGGTGATCACGGGTCGAACGACCGGGAGTTCCCCCACGACTTCGCGAACCAAACAATGATGTCCGAATGCGAAAGGGTTACTAGAATCGCAAAGGACATCCAGTAAGGCATGCATGGCACTGGTAGCTATTTCAGGGAACTTGTTCGTCATGATGCGGACGGTCGGCGGTACTCCGGCGCCCATGAAAAGAAGACGTAGATGCGATGGACTCTAGACTTGAAGCAACGATGGAAACATTGTCGTGCTCTTGTTCCTGGGTCTGCTGCAATTGATTCTCGAGGAAAAACATAGCTTCGGCATTCCGAGTGAAGGCCATACTCAGTACGATACACATGACCCTTCGGAAGACCTCGATGTCGCCGCTATTCGATGTCAAGGGATGACGAAACATTGTGGTGGAGTGAACGTGCCTAAAGGGACTTGCAGTATGTCCATGATCGATGCACCCAACACGGCTCCATGCTTTGACCGTAGCTCATCAAGTCCGTGGAAGACAATGAATATGACATTACTGTTGGATCCTTTGCTAAAGAAGCTTGCGAAACACGACCCCACAGCTAATGAAATGTAAATGCTAGCCGCGGAAAAATAGAAATGAAAAGCGCACCCATGACTGCAACGGGAGTTGGGTGAGCGTTGTGGATGAGGTCGTGCCCACGTACTCGACCACGTGTGATGTAGAGTTGAGGGATTCGAACATGCAATGGAGATATCGGGACTGTTGGACACCAAGGGAAGTTCAAAAACATGGTTATATGCGCCAATAAAACCCACCTCGGAGGCAGTCTCGTGAAGCAATTCAAGTCAGCCACCCCGATAGCGAGCCCTTCGTTCATCAAAGCAATCACCATCCCAAGCACTTCTTAACCGCTCCGCTGCATTGTTCGTTGTTACATTCGTGAGCAAAAAAAACGAATCCTCCTTGCGTGTCGCGTCCGATCCCGCGGCAAGGAGGGTCTGCGTTAGCTCTGCGGCAAACGAATGTGGATGTTCAAGGCTGGCGCGGAGAGTGGGGATAGGTGGTTTAATTGACTCGATGTCTTTAAGAGTGTTTTTTTAAAGGGAGCGGAGAATGGCGCCGCGGATGTATTCATCTGGATGTTGCTGAAGGGTGTAAAGTTGAGACATCATTCAACGAACTCCACGAACGAAGGGACGGACGAAGTCATTACGGATGGCGTTACTGGATGATGCTCCGAGTGAAAAACGAAGCGGACATGGATGAGAAGGATAACACACACCACAAGAATCATTTCCTGCTTCAACTTTCCATTCTCATCGTACTTTGGGCAGACTCCTCAGTAGAAACGAAGTAATTTCTTGAGTTCCTTGTGCTTGGAGGGCATGATGTATTGGAGGATGGGAACCGACTATGCGAGCAAAATAGGTTGTACATACAAATATCAGCCCGCAATATAATATACGTGTTTGCATGCACGTAGAGATGCCCACCTGAGGGTTGTCGTTGATGCTCGCCACAATGATTTTGCATGACGCGTCCGGTTTACACTCACTAGAACCCTTTTTGAGACAAATTTACAGCTCCTGTGTAGAGGGAGTTCAAGGTATCCTCGAAGACGACCGTGTAGCGCGGAACCTCCGATGATGTGGTGTTCTGATCGTCATGTGTGGTGGTCGGACGCGATGTGCAATGTCATTTTATTTCGGTACACGGCCGGGGATCGTGATCATAATTTCATCAACATACGAGAACATTGGGTACACGTCATTCAGGTCGCAAAGGAAGGAAAGGCATACATATATCAAAGGATGTGTACACGGAATGGGAAATGGGCGAGTTCGGCCCTGCACCGCTTGAACTCCAAGTCAACCCAGGGTCGTCCGCGGCACCATAGAATAGTTTGATATCCCCATTCATACACCAAGAAAACAAGACTCAAAGGCGCGATTCTACGGACTGATCTAAATCCTGTGCATTAAACATGAGCAACAGTTACAATACGATCGACTGATATTTGAGTGGGCAAACATACCACATCGAAATTTGCAGAAATCTGGGATCCACAAAAGAAAGTTGAGTAAAATACGTACAAACGCACGGGCTGGGATCGCTCACCACCGGTTCCTGCTCCCAAGAGTCGATCTGATACCGCACCCGAATTTCGTGGATGAATTCCCTGATACACAAAGTGTCGTCGGTGAGTACCAATGCACCATAGGCCACAAGCTGGACGTCAACCCACTCGAGCCTTTCACGGAGCTCTGTCCACGAAACATTGGGCTTCAGCATCATTACCTCAATAAAACACTGGAAAGGTACGGGTTAACTTATTTGATAGGGAGATGGAATCAAGACGTGATGACACCCACCTTGGTGAAGGAAAGTTTGCGTGTGCAATCGTCGTGTGCCAGTTGCCTGTCTTTACAAGCAGATAGACAAATCTAGCATTGATCTCATGTTAAAGAGATATCGTGAAAAAACTAGGTGACTAGATGCGTACCACACTAACTCCACCTACTTCGTGGAACCGGGAGGTCGGTCCGCTTCCCAAACTAACGCTCATTTGTCCCGAAGTCGACAAAGGATTGGGCAGACTCGCGAACAGCTGTTGGTCATGATACATGTCCGAAGTCCCGAAGCAGACGTCTGGTCCTTTTCTGCATTGCAACTCTGCCGAGCATGATACGTGAGCGATAATGTACGTAGGGCGAACAAGCGAATGCATGTCTTGCTCACCTAACAGGGTCTCTGAGTGACAACAGTCGAAAAGTGCCTGCGGGTGGGTAGGAAATGAAGTTAGTGAGCGAAAGAACGAGGACGGCGAATGAAACCACACATACAAAGAGCTTCGAGTCGTTCACTTTCTCCAATGGAGTGATCAACTTGTCATGAAGAATCTGAAGCGCCACATGGTAGTCAGCCCGAGCGTGCAAATCCGCATAAATCAGCAGTCTAGCTACGCACATGATCAAGAATAGGCTTCCCATTTGCAGACATGATCTCTGAGGTATTCTTATCAGCTCAAGCCGGAGCTGATTGGCGAGTTCCACTGACCGTCATCCCACCCGTCGGGTCGCGCAGCCGCGCGCCCACAGCACTTCCCCTCGAGACCATGTCCCGAGACTGCATATGGATTATCACGTTTGGTACGCCTGCGGAGAGGTAGGGCGTACAATAGAAAACGATATGACAACCCTCTGGGACATCATTCGTAAGCAGTTCGATTTGTCGCAACTAGTAGTAAGCAACAATGGGTGCAACGGCGCGATAAGTGGCGATGCCAAAGGTGTGAAGCGGAACGTACGATATTATGACGGGTGGGCCAAAGGTCTTTTGGATGACTTTTATTGTCTATCATCAAGATGATATTTTCCTGCTGGTAACCATAAGAATCTAACCAACAGGTATGAGTGATAGCGGTAAGGCATAGGTGACTGAAGTTTGGTAGAACGACATACTTTTCAGCTTCTCGGAAAGATCTTTGGCGTCACGATGCGCAAGGCTGAGGGTAGGTAGTTCATCCTCAAGTCTTAGTCCAACAACACTCTGTATGCCGATCAAGAGCGCCTTCTTCTGTACCGTGGAATCGGGAGAAGTGAACATGATAGGAGGGTAGACAAACTAGTAACCGGTGAGTCAGTTGCTGGCGTCAAAGAAGAACAGTTGGTCCTTTGTTGAACAGGGAGCACTAGTTTTTAAGATGCAATGGGCATTACTGCCATGGGTTCTAGAAGCGCGATAAGTACAGCAAAAATGACAGGATGGGTGAGTTAGAGCTGGTATTCCGCACAGCAAACATGCAGCAAACGTTAATGAGAGGCCTCGAGGCCACCAAGCGCTGGCGCCCATAATATCACCATAAACGATCCCACTGACCTCCAATTCTGTCGCAGTCTGGAAAAGTATCGGTGCAAGAATAAGACTGAACTTGAAAATTAGCGAAATTACACGAAGTTAGGTTAAGATCTTCAACTTAGTTTGGGAACTGGACAAAGCGGCTTTTGTTCCTGGCCGTGTACCTTGTTCTGTCGAACCGCCCTTGATGGCATGTTCAAGTGAGTCGAACTGATGCACATCCCTCCCATATCATCTGGTTGAACGTGCCAAAACATGGTAGTACCAAAAGCGACCTTAAAAGTACCGCATCATCGCACAAGCCATAAATCTGGATTTCGTTTTCCCCAGCCCTGTTTCAAATCGTTTTGAAAGCATTCATATCACCGGCTCACCTTGTTTCCCGAGGTTCTGCTTCTTCAACTCTGCATATCACGGTCACACTTTCCTCGCACAGGTTTGTTGCACAGTTTAGATAGCAAATACTCATGATCTTCCGCGCAGCACTGTGTCATCCTGTGTTCTGAGGCAGCACTCTGATTCCCGGGCTAGGCGCTTAACCAAATTCCTGTGCCTTGCATCGCATTCTATACACGTCCGAGG
>JBBPUI010000562.1:0-18989 GCA_038094615.1 Heimioporus aff. retisporus
TTACTTTTTCCGCAACGACGACTGGGGTGCTCGACTCCCTGCCCGCTCGGCGACCCCCTCCGTGGTGCCCCTTCCGACCCTTCGGGAGAGCGCCGTCCTCACTCCCAAACGCCTCGTGAGCAACTATGCCCAGCTCGCCAAGACCCGCCTCACCGTCTTGGTCGTGCTCACCGCCGCCTCCGGGGTAGCCCTCTCTCCGATGCCCACCACCCTGCCGGTGCTGCTCTCCACCGCTCTCGGGACTGCGCTCTGTTCTGCGTCCGCAAACACGTTAAATCAGCTGCAGGAGGTCCCTTACGATGCACAGATGGCACGCACACGTCAACGTCCGCTCGTCCGGCGTGCCATCAGCCCTCTACACGCAACCTGGTTTGCTGTAGCGACCGGCGTCGCCGGTCCCGTGGTCTTGTGGACCATGACGAATCCGCTGACAGCTGCCATTGGAGCTACAAATATATGCCTCTACGCGGGGTTATACACTTATTTAAAACGAAAGAGCATCTCGAACACATGGGTTGGTGCCGTGGTCGGTGCACTACCTCCATTGATGGGTTGGACGGCCTGCGGCGGGAAGCTCCTTCCGACCCCCGACTATCCAATCCATTTCTTTCTTCCACCATTTCTCACAGACATCCCGCCCGACGTATCGATGATCGACAACCCCCTTGGCGCGTTTGCGCTCTTCATGCTGCTCTATAGTTGGCAGTTTCCCCATTTCAATTCCCTGTCGTATCTCGTACGCGCATCCTACGCTCAAGCAGGATATAAAATGCTATCCGTCCTCTCTCCGCAAAAGAATGCTCTGGTTAGCCTGCGGCACACTTTACTTCTGGTACCTATATGCTCGATTCTCTTCCCGCTTTCTGGCCTCACGACGTGGACGTTTGCGTTGACCTCGCTTCTGCCCAACTGCCTTTGGGTCAGGTCTGCTGCCGCGTTTTGGCGCTCGTGTGGAGAGAAACAAGCAAAATCATTGTTTCATACCAGCCTCTGGTACTTGCCACTCATGCTTGCGTTGATGATGGTACACAAGCAGGGCGTGGATTGGGCTGAATGGAATACAGACAAGGGCAGTGATGAAAACACCAAGAGTAGCAGTAGAGGATACCAATCATCCTAGAAATGCAATAATTATTTTGAGATCTACACGTTCTGACCTGGTCGTTCTCGGTGCTGTTCTACGGTCGCGTGTCAAGCCATGGTTTTTGCAAGGTAGATGGATGCCAGGACTAAGATATAATTCCTACTATGTGGTGACACGTCACTGATTTGAGGAAACCCGATCTGGATGACATACGCACCAGTAGAGTGTCCAGAAAAAACGAATCACAAAAGTAAAAGGACATCAGCGCCACTTGGATCCACCTAAACGACCCCAATGTCCTTCGTGGACCGAGACACTTCTCGTCTCTTGCGGAGGGCTTCCAACTTGTTCTTCATAATAACAACCTTCATATCGGCCTCTTCCTGTGCACGCTCCTCATCCATGAGGCGATCGATAATCAACTCTCGTTCCTCTTGCTCTTTTCGTAGCCTCTCTTCTTCAGCTACCCTGGCTACCGGCTTAGAAGCTAGCTCTTCATCTATAGGGAGACCCTTAGATGTGTCCAAGACAAGTTCGGGTTCCGCAACCACCGTGGCGCGGTCATAGGTAGCGAGGTTGTCGGGAGCGTTGACGACAGCTTGTTGGAATTGTATCCACTCCTGGTCGAGTGACGAGTCTCCACCCCCGCCCGTTGATTTCGAAGGAGCGGGTGCTGTCCCACCTTCGTCATCCTCGTCCTCCTCATCGTCGAACGAAGAGAGAGGCGCCCGTGACGGGTCAGAAAAAAAGTCCAAAGGAAAGGTGGACGCCGACGACTGCGCCACCGACGACGCGGCGACCCTCGGTTTTTTGGCGGTACCTCGCACGTCCGCGTCCATGTCGTCGTCATCGTCCAGCGCCTTTCGCTTGAGGGCCTGCGCGTTCTCTTCCTCCGCCTCCTTGCGCCGCCTTTCCTCCTCCCTCACGCGGGCCGCGTTCGTGCGGTGCGCCTTGCTGCCCAGATGGCCGTCCCACGCGGACGCATGCTTGATGTTCGTCCCACAAACGACGCAACGCAGCTGTCCGCTGGAAGTGTAGGACGCGGAAGGATGGTCGACTCGCGCTTCTTGCCGTTTTGCCTTGAGCAGGGATCGAACGTCCGACATGGGTGGTGAAGCGGACCAGTGACTTAATTGCTGCCGGCCGAGATGCCTTCCGGGCTGAGCGTGAAATTATTGTACGGCTCATCACACCACATCACTCGACGCTCGAGGGCACGAAGTCTCCCAGAGTCTGAGACACGAGGAATCCTTTTAATTGCGGATTTCGAACACGACGTCTTGCCTTTTCGCTTCCCATAATGGCATCTCAGCGCCGGGGTGACGTGAAGATTCAATGAAAGCTTCGTTCCTTCGTTAATTGTGAGAGACGGGGACCAGACCAGACCAGAGATATGTACTCTGGCTTGATTTGTACGACAGCTCCGATAACGTCGATGCCGCTGTACCGGCGCCAGTCTTATTCATGCACTTATACATATTCCGATCGCGCTGTCAGAAGGGAGGGCTCGATGAAACCCCAGTAACTTGAGCGTCCATATATATCGTACGCCCGTACCTAATCATTTAAGGCTGCCCCATCACTCCGCTGCACAGCATGGAATTCCTCTCGATATAAAGCCATACTATCCGCAAGACCTTCTGACCCTCGCCCGCGGTTCACCCGACGGTTTTTACTCCAAGGCTTTGCACCATAACATCATGGAGGGACACACCGAGCAATTGTTGTACACCCACAAGTCCATGCTGGACACCGATCTATACAAGGTGAATCTCATTCCCTTGTTCGGCCCCACCAGCTGAACGCAAGAATCCGTACGCAAGTTCACGATGCAGCAAGCCGTCCACCATCACTTCCCGGAGACGCACGCGCTTTACAAGTTCACCCACCGGGACCCTAACGTACTATTCTCCCGCGAATGCGTCGATCTGTTCTCCAAATCCGTTCAACGTACGTCGACCGCCTCGTCTCGTTTTTGCCCCAGACTCTAGCAGAGCCCCGCCAGTGTTTCGGGACGTCCGCTTGACGGCCGAGGAGAAGGATTGGCTCGCGAAGACGTGCCCCTATTTCTCCCGAGAGTATCTAGACTATCTCTCGGGCTTCCGGTTCAATCCCGACCAAGTATCGATCAAATACGTTCCCGTCTCCGACGACGGCGAACGAGGAAGAGTCGAAATAGAGTGCGACGGCCTGTGGAAGGAAACCATCCTCTGGGAGGTCCCCCTGATGGCTTGCTTGAGCGAGCTCCACTTCCGGGTAGGCGTGACGGACTGGAGCTACGAGGGCCAGAAAGGTGACCCAATCGCCTCCGCGTGGTCTTTTTCGCATGACTGAGCCTGGTTGCGCAGAGAAAGCGATGGAAAAGGCACGGACGTTGTTGCAAGCGGGATGCGCGTTCAGCGAATTCGGAACCCGGAGAAGGCGGTCGTTCGTCGTCCAAGACCTCGTCATCTCGGCGATGAAAGAAGAGGCTGACCGATCCCCGGGACCAGGTTCCTTTGCCGCGACAAGTAATGTCTGCAGTCATCGTCTGACCCTCTTCGTTTCGTCTGATCATGATTTAACATAGCCTTTCTTCGCAATGAAATATGGCCTCCTTCCGGTCGGAACCATCGCGCAGTACGTCCGACGTTCGCTTCACGATCTGGTTTACTTAAAAGGACGGCAGCGAGTGGTTTATGGGGGTAAGCGTCGTGATGCCACACTCGCGAATGAGGCTTCCACTCTGGCTAGGTCGCGGCGTTGAAAGGGTATGAAGGTGCAAACGCGACGGCCATGGACCTCTGGGAGGAAGTCTATCCGACCGGCCTCAAGCTGATTGCACTGACCGACACCTTTTCCACACGAGTATTCTTCCGGGTATATCTCTTCGTTTTCAGCTACCTGTCCCAGACTTGCTGAACTAGATCGACAGGAGTTGGCGGCGAATCCAGCGCGTGCTCAGAAGTGGGCAGCTCTCAGACAAGACTCGGGCAACCCCTTTGACTTTGCACCAACGGCCAAGGCGATGTACGAGGGCATCGGGATCGATATTCGTACCAAGGACATCCTCTACTCTGACGCCCTCGACGTGGATAAAGTGCTTCGACTGCAGGCGCAGTGCGATGACATCGACGTTAGATGTAAGTCATTCTCGGCACATGGTTACGTACGACCTGTCATTGGGTGTTGTAGGTTCCTTCGGAATCGGCACGTTCCTCACGAACGACTTCAAGACCAAGAGTAGCGGCTACACGGAGAAAAGCAAGGCCCTCAATATGGTAATCAAGCTTGCCCAGGTCGGCGGCAAAGACTGCGTTAAGATCAGCGATGATCTGACAAAGGTACGGTGCATGGTTGGTTCCCTCGATAAACCTAGTGCCTCACTACCCTCACCCTTAGAACACGGGGAATAAAGCGTCGGTAGACTATGTGAAGAAGTTGTATGGGTTGGCTAACTAACAGAGGACTTCTCCTCGCTTAGAATAGACAAAACCACGCAGGAATGTACTTATTGTAGAAGTGAAACCAAGACCGCCTTGGTGTCTTGGTGCCTTGGGTATCCAAACCATCTTGGACATCTAGAGTTTTTACCCGGAGTGATCCGCTAACCTTCATCGGATGTTTCGTACGTCCAATGTCCACCCCAGGTGGTTCTTGACATCGCATCTGCCTACCTGTAGAGATGTCAGTACGACAGAGAACACGAAACACCCTTCAACTGGCATACGCGATGTTTAGTCTCTTTACGTCCATCTTCTGTGCGGCTTGACCGGAACCCGAGAAATGAATGTCAACGTGGACAGTGTTGCGGACCCCTCCAGGAAGGTAGGCAACCTGGTTGATAACTATTGCTCTCAAGACTCCCGTGCTCAAGGATGGCGTACCCAGCAATATCATCTGCATAACAAGAATTTCGACCATCTGAACAAATCTGTAAATCCGTTGGGGTGAGAAGCCAATAGTATGAGCGACGAAACGGTAATTGCAGCGCCGATCAGCTTGGCGAAGGAAGTCTTGGGCAAGACAGCCCGAATATTGGTGGCAAATTGGACCCGTCTTCCACGAATGTTACTGGCTTTTTCGGCTAGGTTGGCCGTGTGAGAAATCATAAGTCAAAGCACGCTGTAACCTTCCCTGTTGTAGCACCTCAACGGCTCACCGGAATTCGATACCAACGATACCATTTGACTCGGACAATGTTGTAGATGGCGTCCCGGACTGACCAGGACAATAAAAATGTATTTTTAAAAACTCCGGGATTTGAGAAAGTAGTGATCTTGTATCCGGACCTCACGGAACGCATTCTACACGACCGTCGGAGCCCAAGACTCATCTTCCGATGAAATTCCGTGCAGCGGTTGGTATGCGATGGTCGATCGGGGTTGACAAGTGGATTCGAGACGAATTTTCACGCGGCCAACCTAACTGAAAAAGACAGTAATCCTGGGGACGAGAATATACTTACGGATCAACGTATGTGAACACATCCAGGCTGCCATTCCCAGCTCCGTGCCTGCGGTAGGGATCAGTCCCCTTGCCCAGCTCAATAAAGTTTAGAGCACTGAACCCTTGGTGTGTGACCGCGGGGGACTTGAAAGCTTGAGCCAGTGCCCACGTCTCAAGGTATACGGCGCTATGGTTAGCTTCCCTTTAGTTCACCCCCCAGCGCACACGACTCTCTGACAAGTCGCCTTTGTTAAAATTAGCCGCAGGGTATATGTAGTGGCACCTGCTGGAAGGAAGATTGAATACGACGTTGTAGAATCTTTCGCCAACACTAATGTTAGTTGCCTCGGGGTACGGGGTAGCTGGAGCGAAGGGAAGAAAAGTGTCTTCCACAGACTGGTACGTAGCATTTTCGGTTCTAGTGCCACGAACGGTTGGAACAGCCTGAGCATCTCCACGTCACAACCAAAGTCGGTGATCCTCCCGGTCAATACCAATGCGGATAACGGCAACTTTGTGATTTGAGACGAGTTATCGAGAGCGTTGCAGAGGAATCGATTCGACTCCGTGGTCCCTGCCCAGTATGGAACCAGAGAAACTAGCAGACACTGCCAGCCCAGGCGCTAGTACTGCTTATGCAGTGGTGACTACAAATACCACATCGGCAGGACATACTCGCCGAAATGTCTAGTACGCAATACAACTCGAGTGAGATAGTGGCGAGAAGCTCGAGCGAGTCCGAGAGCCCCATGATACATTTACGTAAACGTTACTGATCACGTGCTTCTCGACGCGTTCCCTCAAACACTTGGTGCTTGACAAAGTTCGAGTCGACTTGTTATTGGCAGATGACCTCCACTCCGCCTCCGCATGGCAGTTACACCATCCCGGCAGCGCCGCGCCTGCCATCCGCAGCGACCTCGAGAAATCGCAGCTCGATCAGTTCTTCCTTTTCTTTCGGCCCTCAACCTATATTGTCTTCGTTCACGGCGGGTGATATGAGCACCTCCTCCATTCCGCGTCCCCTTGCACTCGATCCAAATCGGTCCATGCTTCCAAGCTCTCCGCGTTCCTCTCCTAGGCGTCACCGTAGGTTGAAGGACAGCGGCAGTCGACATCCACTTGCAAACGATACAATGGATATTTTTCAAGACTTGGAGGCCGAACAAGATCAGGATGACGACGAGGAGTGGGGGATGGTTGATCGCATGCGTTTGTGGCGGCACGACGCTTTGATGCAGCACTTGTATGAGACCGCCGCGTTCTGGGGCGACAAGATCCTTTCCTGGACCAGTACGTCGGACTTCATCTCTTGCATCGCTTACTCTAAACCGTCAATTGCAATGCAAAAGATGATCCAAATGATGCGTTTTGGTTAGCTCAGACCTACTTCATGACCCACCAGTACTCCCGTGCAGAGAGACTTTTGACGCGTCCGTTTCCCGCCAAAAACCAATCCACAGAACCTCCGTATACAAATGGGACCGATCAGCCGACGACAGCAACCTCCGCGGTCCGTTCATTCATCCTGGATACGAAGGGTAAGGGAAAAAGCATGGAATCTCAGCCACAGCTTGAGTTACCTGCCCGTCTCCCCGTGGGCCCAGCGGGATTGATCAAGCTCCCCGAGGCAGCCCAGGAAAACGTCTCCAGGCTCGTTGACATGAGTATTGCTTGTCGGTATCTTGCAGCGCAATGCCAGGTGAGACAAGGCAATTGGTCGGATGCCCTCGAACTACTTGGCGAAGCAAATCCTTTCCGCCACTCAGGTGATCGTGTACCCTTTAGTCATATCATCGTGCTAACTCTAGATAGGCAGAAGTGGTGCGTCAGTGCCCAACGTGGATGGTGGCATAAAAGTAAGTGTGAGTGGTTTGGAGATGAGTGAATACTCATATACTCAGGTCGAAGCATCGATGTGTCACTTGAGAGGTATTTTGATGCTCAAACTCAATCGCGGAGACCAGGCCAAGTTGTGTTTTATGGAGGCTTTGACCTTGGACGTCAAATGTTATGATGCATTCAATCAACTCGTCAGCGGGGAGATGATGACTCCAGAAGAAGGTAGTGTCGGACTCGACAACGAGGTTTCATACTCTCACATACGTTCAGAGTGGGAGTTTGTCCAAGGCCTTGCATACAAGGAGCAAATCAAAGAGGATGCAGACTTTATCCAATTGATGTATACGTCTCGACTACGCAAATACAAACATACTGAGGAGCATGCTCTCACTCGGCGACACCTCGTGGAAGATTTCAAACTCTCGGATAATCCAGATGTCTTGTACAGCTTTGCAGATGCACTGTTCACTCAACTTCGATGGGCAGATTGCTTCGTTATTACTAGCAGGTAAGTTTTTCACGTGAGGATATGGCCTTCGATGATTGCATCTCACATAGAATCCTTGATCTTGTCGCATTTCATGACGCCACAATGCCACTACACGTCGCATGCATGTATCATCTGTCATATATGCACTCCAAACTTTTTGTCCTAGCTCATGAACTTGTTGACAAGGAACCCGAAAATCCCATAAGTTGGTATGCGGTTGGCGTATACTATCTTAGTTCAAATAAATGGTCGCAAGCGCGACAGTATTTTAGGTCGGCGATCTTGATGCACGTGATAGTGTTTTATCACTGATGAGTTGAAGCAAAACATCGTTAATGGATCCCCGCTTTGGGCCAGCGTGGATAGCCTTTGCTCATACCTTTGCTTTGGAAGGTGAACATGACCATGCAGTGACGGCATATTCTACATGTGCACGCATGTTTGTGGGGTCTGTGTCCAACCTGCCTGTTCGGTGTTGCAATTGATGTTACAGCAGGTCTCATTTACCTCTCCTCTTTGTTGGCATGGAGCAGATTGTGCTATCAAACCATACACTTGCCGATGAGGCGTTGAATGCCGCGAACGCCGCATGTGACAACGATCCACTTTTGATGAATGAACTAGGCGTCATGGCATTTACCCACGGAGAGTAAGTGAAACTTGATGGCGGAGATGTGGCTTAGAAAAACCTTCGTAGTTTCCAGCGCGCAGCAGATCTATTTCAAAGATCCCTGGAACTTGCCCAGATAACGCAATCATCGCAAAAGTCGTGGACCACAACGTACCTGAACCTTGGGACATGCTACCGAAAACTAAAGTAGGCTTTAGACCGCCCGTCAAAACGGTTTCATACTGATGGCTTACGCAGAGATTACGAAAAGGCTAAGGCCAATTACAGCCGAGTGCTTGAGATAGAACCACAACATCCCCAAGGACTCGGTTTCCTCGGCATGGTGTACCATCATCTTGAGGATATGGATCGGGCCATCGTTAAGTACCATGAGGTGCGGTCGATTTCGGACATTATGAAATGACCCTGACTGGTGCCAGGCGCTGAGCATTGATCCTATCAATGGCCATCTCATCGAGTTGCTGAATCTTGCATTAGAATCAAATTCTGCCTGTGGTTCTTGGGAGAAGGTGTATCCTGGGGGGGAAGAAGCGTTTAGGGAAATGATGGTGTCACTGAAGAGCAAGCTCCGCGAGCATCCTAGGAGAGCAGCAGAGGCCAATCCTGACGATGGCCCAGCTAGGTCGGAGGACTCGATGAATGTCGGCTAATATCTCCAAAGGATGAAACACATTGTTTTAATGTAAGGCACGCTGTACGTCGGAGTGTGGAAGCAAATGCACCCACGGTGCTCGGTTGAGGTGGCCCAAGTGATCTGGGGGTTGTCCCCTTTTACTAAGGGAGACCCCTTGCACATGGCCGCCGAAATGCCGAACGCCTCTCATCTCCACTTCTCTCACCACATATGCTATAGTTGTAATGCTCACAATTAATCTTACACAGGAATGAGTGACTTGTTACGGAACGACGGTCCATGTTCATATTTGCCGACTCCCTCTTCTCTTGTCAACATCTTCCTCCAATGCCTTTTCACCTCTGCCAATGTCTTCGTTGACTGACTTGACTAACGGTTTAGAGTCGCTGATACACCGTTCCCCTGATTGGGATTCTTTGGTTTGCCTGGCCCTGTATGGGGTGATTGCATGTTGACTTCTGTCGCAGGACACAATTCTCCATACCCTATTGGTGTCCACTTCCATTCCGGAGAAAACTCTAGACATATGCCAGCGAACCTGCAGCCAACTACTATCTGATGACGCTTGGTTGACAGATGTGGTCAATCCACGCAGCATGCATCGCCTCTTCAATGTTTTGGTGAACATTGGTAACCTCATACAAAGGATCGACCATACCATTCCAATCACGACACAATGTTACATACACGCATTCGAGGTCGCCATTCAGAAGCCAAAACCATGCTGTTCGTCCCAAGCCAGTAAACTATCCTTTCGCGACGTCGTCGTAGCGACTTGGGCGACCGCGATGACCTTATCTTTCACCCACACCTCGTCCATCGCTCCTTCCACAAAACACACCTCGACATTCGCTGGCCCTGTAGATATTCTTACTCACATTGGCGACCCGAACTTCGACACACTTCAAGCAGTCCACGACGCTGGCGACGACCTGATACGACTGTTAATTGACCCGACAACTGGTACCTTGCCCAGCATTATCCTGTTTCCTGACCAAATACATCAGCTATCGACTTTCGTACTCTGCTCGTCGAGGGGTTATATCCCTGCGCTCCAGGTTGCACGATTGCCCATCAATCTCTCTGACGAGCAACGTTGTCAAGAGATCAAGATGGCAATGGCGTCTGTACTTCTCTGTCTCGCTCGCAGATTTCAAGCGCCACACACGAGCGAACTCTTCACCACCTTTGATAGGCCTTTCTACACGGTGGAGGCATTGTCTCTCGTCATGCATTACCTCGCGGCGTCACTCTTTCCCAACGCCTCTACCATGAACGATATAGGCGTTATTTTGTGCGGTCTTGGTCCGGGGGATGCGATCGCGAGCGTGCAAGGTGAACAGACAAGCGCCCGGGAAGTTGCACGACTGTACTATGAAAAAGGCTTACAACTCGACCCATCGCATCCACATTTACTTTCAAACCTTGGATCGCTTTTGAAGGATGCTGGACATATGACTCGGGCCATTGGGTGCGTCCCGAAATTGATGAGGATCATTAGCATTCCATTGATTCGATTCAATGTTTACTGCAGGATCTTCAATCACGCTCTGGCGTACCATCCCGAGCTTGATATTGCCCTAGTGAACATGGCCAATACCTTGAGGGACATGGTCAGTCCCATCTTTTCAGCATAGTCCGGTGTCCCAACAGTTTACAGGGCCAGTACTCTGAAGCAATCCCGTACTACCAACGGGCAATCTCGGCGAACCCTGATTTCGCAGATGCATACTGCGGGTTATGCCAGGCAACTAATGCGGTCTGCTTTTGGAATGGGCGAGGTGAATTGAGTTCTGCGCATCGAACGGAAGACGCCTGATGAGTCGTTAGCTGCTTGGGTGCAAAAAGCCATAGAAGTTTGCGAGAAACAGCTCTCGGAGGCGCACAACGAAGCCACCAGTCTACTTAGCCCGTACTCACTCGATCATTGGATGGCTCTAGTCCGGAATGCTCGTGCAGGACGACTTTCTCCCCTTGAAGAGAGTGTATGGAAGGCGCACTTTGAATATTTCCTCCAGGATGACCGGAGTCGACTGTCACAGTGGTCTAACGAAGGTGGCTTTCTAATACGCCTCGTGGAGTGGTACCAAACGCGGGTTCAACATTTGTTGTACATCGAGACGTATGGCAAAGCCTATCGCTCTGAGCACCCACACTTGATTCCGGTTTACGAGAATCTGGTGGTTCCATACTCTGGTCTCATTTCATCCATCAGAGGCTCCAGACTTCCGTTGATCCTACCCTTTCACACAGTAGGTCCTTTGGTTCCGAGGGAATGCTTTTCTTACAAGCCTTTTATAGTTTACCCTCTCGTTGACCGCTCGAACCATACGACTCATTGCACATCGAAATGCACTTCATACCTCTTTGACGACATATAACCAACTTGGGCGAAATCTGTCTGTATGCCCGGCGCCTCCCCCGCCGATTGGCGGCAGAATCAATGTTGGCTATGTGTCCAGCGATTTTACGTAGGTACTCCTTCATGAATTTGTCACAAATAACATTCCGTTTGCAAGTGATCATCCATTAACGCATCTCATGAAGTCTGTTTTTGCGATGCACGACAAGAAACGATTCAACGTCTTCCTTTACGCCACCAGTCCTTCAGATGGCTCCGCTTATAGACGGTATTACGAACGGCAACCCGATTTCCACTTCATTGATGTCTCATCCTGGTCGATCGGCGCCATCGTAGAGAAGATCATGCAAGACCAGGTACATGTTCGTAAGTAATTCGATATTGTTGGGTGGCTCCGCGTAACAGGTTTGACAGTCGTGAATCTTGGCGGTTACACCAAAGGGTCCCGAAACGAGATTTTCGCTGCGCGACCGTCTCCGGTTCAGGTGTCTTTGATGGGATTTGCAGGTACATTAGCAGCAGGTGCGTTGGATATTTTTAGACGAACATCCACGTTCTGACACGAGAACAGGCTGGTGCGATTACCTCGTGTGCGATCCGGTAGTTTGCCCTCCAGATCTATTCGTGCAAGTCCGCGCTGCTAGGGTTCGTAGACTGTTTCCAGACGCAACGTCCGAGACATTCCCGGACATTGGTGTTCCGGTTCTAGAGGATGGTGACCCGGCGTCCTCCGACAATGACTGGATTTAGTGCGTGGTCAAGACGATTCAGCATGTGCCCATTCTGATCATGTCAGTACCGAGTGCCCGATCTATATGCCCGTAGGGTGAACTATCTTATCTGTTGTCGTGTTGCTGACGCGTGACGCAGTACACCTACTTTGCGACAGACCATAAACAAGCCCACAACACGTACAACAATTCAGGAACAGCATCAATTCGCTGGATAGATGAGACGCGTCGACGGGAACAGCTTAGAGCGACGATTTTTCCTGACGTGGAAAAGTGAGTCGTTGGTGAGGGTTCACCTTATTCGCAGGTTGTTGATGAGGTGTAGGGACGTCATTATATTTGCCAATTTTAATCAGGTAACTGCTACATCACAATTTGATTTCACGTTGAAGTTGACGCATGATGTTCAGCTCTACAAGATTGACCCGGTGGGTGAAGGTGAGACTGGAGACGAAGGGAAGCTAATGAATTTTAGGTCATTTTCTGGACGTGGCTGCGCATCCTTGCACGAGTGCAACGAAGTATACTCTGGTTGCTTCGATTTCCCGCGCCGGGAGACACCAATCTGTTGCAGACCGCAGCTGCGTGGGCGGGAGCCGACGTTGCTTCTCGCATCAGGTTCACAGACGTTGCCCCCAAGGAGACCCACATCGCCCGATGCTGTGTTGCTGATCTCGTTTTAGACACCGCCGAGTGCAGCGCTCACACCATCGCAGCCGAGTACGTATCCGACCTCTGGATCTGACGATTCTTGACCCCCTTGGCAGCGTGCTTTGGTCTGGAACTCCGATCATAGCGTGTCTGTGGCCAAGTCACAGGCACAAGATGGCTTCTCGTGTGTCAGCCAGTCTGGCGTACGCGACCGGGCTCGGGAAGCAGATGGTGGTCCACAGCCGAGAAGAATACGAAGAACGCGCGGTGGCGCTTGCGTCTGGGTACTACGTCGACGCCCAAGGATCTTCCCCTTTTGGAGGAGGGCGTGTTTCGGAGACCTCGGAGCTTCTGCATCTCCGACGGTGTCTTTTCCTCGGTCGTGACACGATGCCTCTGTTCGACACACGGAGATGGGTCAAGAACTTGGAGCAAGGTTTCGTTGCGGCGTGGAAACGGTGGGTAGATGGGTCGCAGTTCCGCGTCGGATACGACAACGAGGGTGCGATCGTCGTGAGGGATGATGACCGTACGACCTTTCTGACATGATATCGATGCCCCCATTTGCCCTACAATACTCAAAACTGTTTCTTGCTGAGTTGGTGTAATGTACTATTATATTATGTAATCGCTGGGACGCTGGACGTTTCGCCTCGAATCGTTTGTCCGCCACAAGCAACGTCATGTCTCATTTGCCGTTGGGCGAATATTTCGTGGACATCAACACGCACGGCGCTCTGCAGTCCTCCTTTCTGTCCCTATCTGAACTTGCTGATCACGTCTTTGCGTTGACGGAGCAGTTCGCGACTCCGGACACGTCCACCTTGTTCCTTGGCATCAAGAATCGGTTTGCCAGCGTGCAGTATCCCATCGGAAACACCGATGTTGCACCCACACCCATCAGGGCT
Organism: Heimioporus aff. retisporus; assembly: GCA_038094615.1. NCBI lineage: Eukaryota > Fungi > Basidiomycota > Agaricomycetes > Boletales > Boletaceae > Heimioporus > Heimioporus aff. retisporus. The sequence continues at coordinate 13,762 of JBBPUI010000562.1, forward strand.
ATCCTGTACCAGAGCATGCCTGCGGTGCAAGTCCAGCAGGTGGTGGTCGACTTCCAAACTCTGACTGCAGAGTACGAGGGACAGCCCCCGCTATCTATCGAGACGGTGTATATCGAACATGCGAGGGACGAGCTCAGGTCCTATCTGCAGGCCATGTGGAAAAGGGACAGGCTGACCGAAAAGGGACACCGTATGCGAGAGAGCAACGAGTGGAAGGTGAGAGAGATAGTGTCTATCCCTGGGTCACGTCCGACCGATTCCCACCAGGATTTCCTGCGACGGCTCCGACATCACGGCCTTCTCCCGGTCGAACCGACGCCCGGTTCTGATACCTACGTCCGCCATCTATGCCCCATATGTGACATGCAGACGGTCGTCTGCATCACCTGCTTCGCCGTCATGTGCACCAACAGGGCGTGTCAGGCATCTGAACTCAAGCCGTTCCAGGTGTGCTCGCACCACACGTCCACGACGTCGTGTCTCGACTGCCTGGAGCAGGATCACGAGAAGGAAGAGCCGACGCTCGGCCAATGTCCCGAATGCCAGCTCTGGTTCTGCGAATTCGAGCTGACGTGGTGTCTCGGTCGGCCGAAAGACGCGGAGGGGAGGACGCCGAGCAACTGGCACAGACGCATACCCGCGGGCAACCGTGAACACCCGATCCGGGTCATCCGGTGCCGTCTGTGCACCGGGCCGCAGGAGCAGCGGCGGTGCGCGAACCCGCGGTGTTGGTCCAGACGGGCGCGGTGCGTGGGCACGTGCGAGCTGTGTGCCCCGGACGGCGGGATGTGGTGTTCGTGCGAACAGTACTGGGCGTGCGACGACTGCAAGACGTCCTCCAAGGACGTGTTCAAGGAGTGCCCGCGGTGCCGAGGGGTGTACTGCATCTACGAGTGCGACTACATCCGGTATTGCAACGAGTGCGATCGCACGACGCTGTGCAACGACTGCGTGGAGGAGGACTGGAGCACGTTTGCGGGGGGTGCGGACGTTGCGGAAGGGGCGGTGCTCAGCGGGTGCCATACGCGAACGTGTACGAGACAGATCTGTCAGGCATGCACGCAAGGGTCGCGGTGCGTGGGCTGTCACAAGCTGTTCTGCGCGTCGTGCTCGCGATCGTTTCCGCGTCACGGCAATATTGGCCGTTTCTGCGTGGCCTGTCAGGTCGAGAAGAAGGGCTGAATATGGTCTGGCATATGTGTGTACGTGAATACGAGCGTCCTCGAGCCCATGGTGTATCGGTAGTACATGGACACGTACGCGTGGTAAGATAGCGAGTTCCGGAAATGTACGAGCTGGAAAGGATTTTGATTCCGCTCCGGAGCGGTCCATGATCAGTCCCGCGATTTCTTTTCTTTTCTTTTTTTCTTTTCTTTTTCGTTCTTTTCTCTCGATTTCGACTTCGACATGCCATACCGCCGTCAATGCTCGACAATGACGTGGACGGCCGTCCTAGACACATCGTATTCCAACGCGATGACAAGATCAAGCAGGTTCTTGTGAATGCCATCATCGTCTGCCATCGTCCGCCACGACGATCGCGCCTTCATCCACGACGAACCCGCCGATATGGTCGATCATCCAACCCGCAACACACCATCGCTCTTTGGGATCGCATCACCATCATCGCGCACCTAGCCGGGTAAACACGGTAGGTCGAGTCACATCCAATTGCGATACACCTTGACTCACACGCGTTATAAACACAAAGATGACTCCGTTCGGGTACGATACGTTGTATAAATACACTAGTGACTCGCCAGCGATGGGCCATAAGGTAAGTGTAAACATGCAAAAAAAAAGGCATAGCGGTCTGCCGACTGATATGATGATATATAGGTAGACGCAAGCGACCGGGGCTCGACACGAAACGCAACCCAAGGCGTTCGGAAACGAATCAAGAGAAAGCGCGAACGGAGTCGTCTATGATGACGGCCGCGTGGTAAGAGGGTTGAGCAGGCACGGTGGACGGGCCAAGCAGCAAGACTTACGGACCACCTAGACAGACGCGTGGAGCCCCAGCGCACGTGCACCAGCGCCGACGCCACCCTCCCATCCCAGGAACCGCTCGGACGTCGTGCCGTTCTCAAAGCCTGGGAGCTCGTCGTCGTCCTCCCATGTGCCCACTGCACGCCGCGTGTGCGCCCACACAGTGACGAACAATATTCGCTTCAGCTTGGGGTTTAGGAAGAACCAATGGGACGACCAGAGCAGGGCACCCTCTCTGCGCTTCAAGCGGACATGGGGAAAGTCGGAGCGCAGCGGAGAGTCATCGTTGCTACTGCCGCTGCTGTAGTTGCGGAAGAACGACCGGGGTCGTCTGTCGTCCACACTGGGACTACGGGGTCGTGGGGATGTATCGACATCGTATGGGTCAAACTCAAAAGTGGCCTCATCGTCGATGTCGTCGGAGGAGTACTCATCGCCGACGGAGGCGACGTCGTCCTCGTCATCGGAGTAGTCGACGGCGTGGGGATCGGAATCCATGTCAGGTGCGTAGGAAAACACCTGACAGTCATTGAGGCCGATGACCTCGTCTAATATGCGATACAGTGTGGGGTGGGTGCCAGACTGTATTTGGGGCGGCGCGTATGGGCTCGAGAGGGTCTGCATGAGGGGTGATGAGGAAGACATGGTCGGAACGGAGGACGGGAAGAAGTTGGGGGATGTCGGAGGATAAGCAGAGTAGGTGCGGGGTGCTCTGGCACCGCCACGACCAGGGTGAGGGGATAAGAGGGTGGTGCTCAACGAGTTGAGCACGCTGGCACCGCTCTTTTCCTTGTGAAAGTGCGCGGGGCGCACGTCTGAGAACTCGTGGTCGGGAAAGGCGATGTTGAGGGTCGCGATGAGGAGGTAAAGTACTTTGCGGGAGGCGTGCTTGTCCATGGGCCCGAATGGGGTGTCTTCAGGCTCGCGGTCGAGCCATGAAGGGAGAGGCGGTGAATGAGAGAGCTCGTCATTGTAGGCGGTCTCGAGGGACTTGAAGAGCTTCTTGTCGCGTTTGATGTTCTTGCAGCTGTAAGCCTCAATTCTGGTGTGCACGGAGCACTCTGGACCCTCGTGGGTGAGAGCCTGTGCGAGGCGAGTGAGCTCGGGGAATTCAATGTACTTCATCGTCGGACGGGCTGATCTCAAGACGGGCTAGACGTCGTGCACGACGACAGCGACGACGACGGGAGTAAGATGGGGGAGCGTCGGAGTGGAAACACGGCGACACATCCCATTTTCAGGTGTGGCGCTGTCAACAAGCTTCTTGTCCTGGTTGGTCTTGAACGTTCGTCGGCGACGCGAACCGACTTGGATGTCGAGCAACGTTCAACTATGTAGTTATCTACGCGCCCAATAATATTGATGATGATGATGGTGATGACATGTCTAACAATGATGTTCGGTCTGGTTAAGGTGACTACCGAATAGTAGGTTGCCACGATGGGGACCAAGTATTATTGCACGTGCGTTCATTGGATTTTACACGGACCGGGCTTTCTCCCGTCCCTCGCCTGACGGTGTAGTACCAGGCCACGTATGTCGGAGCCTAGTCCTACACCCCAAATTCCGCGAATCGCTCCGTCGACACCTCAGTCAGGCACACATTCGATGGACCCAATGCGCGCACTTGTAAGCCGAGTTGCTGTTTGTTCGATCAATCAAACCAACCTTCGTCGCCGAGCTCGACGAGGTGGTTCCTGTCGAGCGACTCGATGAAGGCGGACTTGGTCCCGACCTAGTCGGTGATCGTTGTCACCGTGGATATTCCGGGCAAACCACTGCACCATCTTGTTGATCGATGTCCAAGGAGGTGTTAGTCACCCCCATGCAGTGGGGTTCGTTGGCTACAAGAACAAGTTGAGCGAGAAACGAACCGTATACTATGTCAATATCCACCGAGTTCCCAACCAAAGACGGTCGGTTCGCACAGATAGCTTCTCTACCCAAACCCTGACATGCTGTTGGTAACGCGGCCTGATGCGACTCCAATGGGACGGATAGTCAAAGATATCGGCGAGCGGGGCGTACGATGAGGATCTGGTCAACGTAGATGTCCATCGCGCCATATTGTCAATGCGACGAAGAACCGGATGATACCGTTGACTTTCGCATTGTCTTGAGGCGGCGTGAGGAATCTAACATAAAGGATAATCTGACCGACATTTTCGAGACCGGTCGGTCCCCAATTGATGGTCGCCGTGCTCCCATTCCGTAGATACTGGTAGCCTACGGCCGGGATCATCACCTCGTTGAAGTCCCTGACGGGGTCGGGCATCAAGACATAAACGGGATCTACAAAGCGTACTTGCCACGCGCGCACGGTCGTTGCGTCCGTCTTTGCAATGTTCTCAATGGCAACGTGCATTTCCTCAGTGGTGAGACCCGTGAGGCAGACCCAGTAGGATTTGGTGCTTTGCGATGATGGAGCACGACAAAGCACCGCGCCACTTACACTGCGGAAGAAGAAAGGGTGGGGTCATTGCATTCAGGCGACAGTACACATTAAATGTGAAGACTCTGATTTTTGAGTTTGCCCCGAGCTTACCATCTGATCACATCGAATGACAGTTTCAATTACAGAAGAACTCACCCCTGACGCCTTCGGATCGAACGAAGTACTGCCTGATAGGAAACCGATACTTGGGGCGTCCTGAGGTGCATTTTGTCGTGGATCGTAACTTCCGAAGATGGCTTGGGCGCAGGTTAGAATACGAATGAATCAAAATGATATCTCACCAATCAGAAGTCGATTCGGAACGCGTCTATCCCGTCATAACGACCAGCGGACAACACTTTTGCTAGTGTGGGCGCACTAGGCGCCACCCGTCCATCATAAGGAAAAGATGGCGGCGACAACACGAAGGAAAAGCGTAACGATGAGGATGACACGAGAGAATGCTAGATGAAGCGACAGCGTGCAGATGGCGTCAGTGTTGGGTCAGCGATCGCGACACATAATACGAACTTCAAGTCTGCTGAAGCTCTCGGATTCAGTGGCCGTTCGACGTACAGCGCACCTGACCGGGACTTGACCGTTTTACATATCGGGTATCCGGGGGTCGCGTCTAGTCGCGTCCCGCCTTTGTTTCACTAACCCAGATGAGCGTGTCAGGCGATCACACGCAGGCCTATTTTACGCGTAAAAGAAAGCTCGAGGACCTTTTGCAGTCCTCGGGAGACGACTCCGGGTATGTCGAAGGCAGAGTCTTCATGGTATGGCCGCCCCGGAACAACATCTA
>JBBPUI010000563.1:0-18971 GCA_038094615.1 Heimioporus aff. retisporus
TAACTTTGGGGGGTGGACGCTCGAAGAACGTTGACCACACGTGTTTTCCTTTTTTTTTCTTCTGGAATTGGCATCTGGTATGCTGGCTTGCTGCCGGGCGTGGAGTCATCATGGGTGATAGTGCGTGCGTTTCCCAGAGAGAGCGAGAACGCACTGCGCACGCAGAGTGGGAAAGTGGGTTCGCTCCACCCACCAACATGAACGGCTGCATTGCAGAGGTCGTCGTGTCGTCGAGGAGTCTGTACGATTACTATACAGCACTACGGGTGGATCGATCGATCGATCATGGAAGCGATTATAGACTTGATATCTGATTGCATCAAACCTTTTTCACGATGGGCCCCGTGAGCCCGCTGTGGAAACGAAAAACGCGTGTTGTTGTGCTATCGCACACATCGCCGCAATCCCCAAGGTTCCGTTATCGAACACTGGATATGTCCGTCGTCGAACTACTTATCATCATGCACGCATTCATCACCACCTTGGGGGGCCCCTGAGAGTGGGTCGCCTCGAGGCGAGCCCCGTTGCACTCGTTTGACGTAACGCGTTGTTGTTGTTGTTGTTTTCTGTATCCTCACCCATCCGCGCGAATGCGTTCGTGTTCGGACGAGAGGTTGATGGTTGCACGGGTGGTGATAAGCAGTACCATTACTCGGTCGCTTCGACATGTGGACGCGCGGCATGAGCGGTTTGATCGCGGAAGCACATGGATAACGCAGGGGTCACGATGTTCATTTACTATCTCTACCCATGCTCAGGCCACGGGAGCACCATGTGCACGATTCATGCTTCTTGGGCGCCAGGGGTCGTCGTCGACGGGTCCAGTCCAGGGCTGACGTTCGAGAGCGAGTGACAGGTTTCAAGGGCGCAAACGCAACGGGCTCGCGGGTTCTACGAGCGTCCTCCGCGTGCGTCGCGTCGTCGTTTGCCGAAGGGAAGGGGTGGGTAGCCAGTGTGGTGTGTGGCGGCGACCTTCGCGCTTGCCAGCTGCGGGCGCAAACGGGCAATATTCCCGTTTTCCTTGCGTCATTTCCGCGAACCTGAAGTTGCCTGAACGCAGCGCCGCCCGCGCGGGCCGCGCCCTCTTTTTTTTTTTTTCTTTCGCGGCCTCGTCGAGACAACGTGTTGTCAGGGTTGTCGCTTTTCGCCTCTGTTTTCGGTATCTCGGCGATAGCGATAGGTGTGTCGACCCCTCGCTTCGAGAGCGAGAGAGGGAGGCGCGCGGGTCCTCGGGTCCGCGCGTGCCAAGGTGTCGATAGGCGAATCGTTTGAGGGGGGCGAGGAACGAGGGGAACGGGGCGACGGGTTGTGTTGTGGTGAGGTGGCCGTCGTAGCACATGCGGGCTGCTCAGCTGAACGTGCTGAACGTTGGAACCGTCCCTGCGGGCCCAGAATGGGTAACCGCCGTCGTCGAGAACGCCGGGGTCCGAGCGTCGCACCGCGTTGTCGCCCGAGGACTCGTCTGCGGCTCCGAGGGTGAGTGATCGATGCGTGCTGATGGCAACGCCTCGTCGTCGAGTCATTGCACCCATCTTATGATCTTTTCCACAGACGCGATGTTGGGGAGGGGAAGTGTGCGTGGGCTGTGAAGCCCTTGATACATCGTCGCGGCTGGGGATATTCTATTTGCCGCCAGATCTGATCACCGGGTATGTTTCAAACGGGAACGCATACGTGGCCTCGAGGGTCATGCGGCACATAGAAAACTGGAACGGCACCGCGGCGCGTGGGGCTCACGCCGTATCTCATCGTTCGAAAAGGTGTGTGTTCGCAGTTGCATCAAGGTCGTATTGATGCTACACACTGCCAGGCCTTTTGCTAGGGTTCACATGCTCTGCTACAGCAGTTCGAGTACCCTTCGGGTTATGTATATATCGGGCGAGCGGCGGCGCGTCCGCGTCCGCGATTAGCCCAGATGGTTGATGTGGCATCACTGATCAACCTGTCATCGATATTTCTGCAAAGGTGTACACTGATCTGATTGGTTATCACGATACTACTACAGATAATGGTACGGCCCAGGTGATCCAAGGCGCGGTTCATATCGTACAGCACCAGGGCCTCAAGCGGTAGTGTGGGAAGAGTCAGACGGCTATGGGCAACACGATCAGCACACGATCGAGAGATATGGAATGAGTGGGGCTGACAGCCTTGTCGAGACCGAGCGCCTCCTTGATCTTGTTGAATTCGGCCGCGGTCGGCTTGCGGCTGCCCGAGGAGACTGTGCGACGAACAGATCACGACGGGCGAATGCGGACGACCAGACAAGGTAACGTACTGTCTGCGATGTGTTGCTCGGAGGTGCCGACCTGGGCGGCGAGCCAGGCGTTGTCGTGGCCTGGCGGGGGGATGATTGAGATAAGAGGTCGACAAGGCAGCGGGCGGGGGCGTTACCTTTCGCTTTCAAGGCGCTGCTGACGGCGGAGCACTGGGTCATGATGGTAAAGGCAGAGAGAGAGAGGGCTGGTGATGCTGACAGGCCAGGGCTGAATTTGACGGGCTTTTATCTGGAACAGGAGCGGTAGATTAGTGGAGATGGATAAATATGTATTATCAGTACTGGAGGCATGTGTTAATACGCGGTCCGCCGATGTCGTTATTATACGACAGAAACCAAGCCAACTATGTACTGGATGGCCCTGGGGTGCGGTCTGAAGGTGCTTCAGAGACCAGAATTAGAATCGTCCAAGACTCATTTATATCGACACTGGAAGGCACTAGTGAATAGTGATCGATATCGGCCAATCGCCTAGTCTCGAAACCTGCACAACGGGCGTAAAGCCAAGAAATACGGGTCACGTGGCGATAACCCTGATCGATAGAAACCAGGATCGCAACGACATTGAGACAAGTACTGGTGAGCGTAGAGAGAAAGGCAAGAATAAAAATATAACAGGGTGGGTGGGTGGGTGACAAAACAAAACGGTGGACAAAAATTGCACGAGAGCTGGCAAGATAGTAGTGTACTCCCCGCCGTCCCCGGCTGCGGTGTACCTGACGAGACCCCTAAGTCACCCAGATATCACGTCCGCCAAGTCGAAGAATATAAAGAGGAGGTGGCTGGGACTGGCGGGGCGCGCCCAGTGCATCAATAGCGGCATCAGCTGATTGGTATTGTATACAAAATAATTAAACTCGGGAAGTGCCGACTAAGCGTCGGCGCAAACCTTGCTTGCATTACAATTTTTTCAAGGCGGCAAATGAATTGTAATACATAGTGGGAGCGTGAGGATAGTAGTATGTAGCGAATGATATGAGAAGGAACGAGGAAAACCCACCCGCAAGCTTATGCTATGAAATAGCGTAGCGAGTTATCTCTTGCCTTTTATGCTTTATTTGTTCTTATTGATTCTGTGAGACAGGGGCTGAATAGCTCGCGGTGACTTGGCGTGGACCTTGCGTTGCCATGCTATTGTTGCGGGGTTGTTTTCTGCCATCCAAGAATTCAATAAAGAGGAGTGTGCATACCCAGCCCGCAACAGCAATCTCACGGACATCACCGGCTGCTTTGACAGTATATGAGAGAAATGTTCTTTTTATGTGTTATTTTTATTGTCTCGGTGAGACAGGAGTGAGACTCTGCAAGCAAGGTAATAAATTGTTTGTGTCTGTTTGGTCTATTCTGTGGCGTCCAAGCAGTCGTGTAGACATCCACGCTCATCGTCCGTCCAACGTTTGCACATCTCAAACCTCGTCAAAGATGGTACGTGCTCACCACCGTCGATCACAGGACATATCTATGCGTGCAGTTCTCTGAACGTTCTGTCGATCTGGCCGTGACTTTCCGACGGATGACGACGCTGACGTGCGGATGTCGACAGGCCCCCAAAAAGAAGGTCGCCAAGGAAGAAACCACCGTCCAACTCGGCCCCCAAGTCGCGGAGGGAGAGCTCGTCTTTGGCGTCGCCCACATCTACGCCTCGTTCAACGATACCTTTGTCCACGTCACCGATCTCTCCGGCAGGGAGACCATCTCCCGCGTCACTGGTGTGTTGCGCCGCCCGTTTTCCATCACCCGTCGTCTGAATGTCCGCCCAAGGCGGTATGAAGGTCAAGGCCGATCGTGACGAGTCCTCGCCCTACGCTGCCATGTTGGCAGCACAGGACGTGGCCGCGCGGTGCCGCGAAGTCGGTATCACCGCGCTGCACATCAAGCTCCGCGCCACGGGCGGTACCGGCACCAAAACCCCCGGCCCCGGTGCTCAAAGCGCGCTCCGTGCGCTCGCCCGTGCGGGCATGCGTATCGGCCGAATCGAAGATGTGACACCGATTCCGACCGACTCGACGAGGAGAAAGGTAACGTGTTCGTACGTACCTGGCCGTGCGCGCTGTGCTGATCGCGATCGGACAGGGTGGTCGCCGTGGTCGTCGTCTGTGATGTCGTGGTCATATTGCTGTTTGCATGTGAATGCCATGTTAAAAACCTGCCTGTTTGCGTGTATGCTGGTCGTAATCAATGTCGCTGATCGACGCGCAACGGGTGTCTTCTGACACCTGCCCCGCGGTCGGTCGTTTTTGCTTGTAGTAAAAGTGCTTGACTGTGAGACTGCCTATGTGACGCGTGACGGTGTCGCTACGGCGATGGTCCGAAGTCAGGAATTGGCCTCATCCTGAAGGTGTATTCCTCCTAGTTGATGAGGGACGATGCAGCTCCATGTGAGGAGGTTACGCCTTTCTGCGAACGGTGTACACGTTAACGCGGGAGTAGGGCCGTACTAGCTCCGACCGGCATGCTGCTAGGACAAAGTTTCCGGACCCGGCTCCATTGGACATCTGAGAGCATCCTGTTCTCATCGTGACGAGTTCGCTGCTATCAACCATGGAAAGGACCGAGCACAATCTCGAGGAATAGCCAGGTATTTGTTGGATAACTCTGAGTACGATCGTCTACGTCGGTAAATCCTGACGAACCCGTCAACTTAGTGTGCCTTTCATTTTGTTCGTCGGGTAAGATGCCTCCTATTGGGGAGACCCGGTATAAATGATACTGTGTCCCCCTGATCCGCACCTGACATCAGTTCGCCATGCCATGATGTTATTCCGGGGCTGAAAGAAGACACGACATGCATGCCACTGGAAATTAATGAACGAAGAGACGACCCTATGTCATGGAGTCGATCGGGTGATCGATCACTTCAGGGACCCAGCGCGCAGGCACGCGAAGCATGTGCAGACGAAGTACGCGGGCATGTCACAGAGGTGGTGACTCGGAGTTACCGTGACCGTGTGTCGGGGAGACACTAACACCATGTGACGTTCGAGCGACTATGCCAAGTCGGGACACCCTGCCCGTCCCCGTTGCGCTTGTGTTGTCGTTGCAGGGTCGTTCGACGCCAGACGTGCGTCTAGTCCGATTGGGTGATGGTGTGTTCCCATGTCAGAAGATATCTTCGTTGCATAGGTTGGTGGCGCAGCATAATTATCTGATTGATTGCAGACATTTGCAAAGAGGTCTGCGGTGAAGTCGTTGACTTAAATGGCTTCTCGTGGTCCTGAGGGGAATAGCGCTTCAGCGCTCGCTCGGAAATAAAGAAGTTGAAATATCAGGCTTGTGGTCGTCACCCACTCAATATTATGGGGCTATATTTCTAGAGGCACCGATCGTGTTGTTCCCTACAAACGTAAAACGCACCGTCTGCTCGCAACCATCACGAATCCATTCGTCAAGCGACAATGTTTAGCATGAGAGTTAACCACAGGACCTGCCAAATCGGGATACTGACTAAGCGGGAATTGTTTGAGCGAACCCTTGCACCTGGCGAGCTCAAACGACCTTGCTGTTTGCACGTTTATGCTATGTGGTGATATCAGCCTCGACGGCCTTTTCTGGTTTCAATTCTTTCAGTGTTCGTATTTGCTATGCTCGTGGTCCACCCCGCCAGCCTTTGTGATGTCTGCTTGGATCCATACAGTATCTCCTCTGAACCCGCTAATTCACCTCACGCCATAGCGTGCGGCCATATTTTCTGTCTCACGTACGTACTTTCCCCTCCAGGCCCACCGATCGTACTTGACGAGCTACCCTCGCTGCTCAGATGTCTTCGGAATCTCTCTCCGAGCGCATGCCCACTCTGCCGAAAAACGTTCCAGCCCGACCGCGTCAAAAAACTGCATGTGGCAGGTCCACCCGAACTCGACGGAGCGACCGAGGGATCGATCGAAGGAGAGGCTGCGCAGCTCCTCCAACGTGTCGCGCTCGTGTCTGCCGAGGACGTGCCGGACGTCGAAATTATCGAGGTCGTCACGGAAGTCGAGGAATGGCTTGCCGTCAACGTTGCGGAGGATTCGGTGAGTACACATGTCACCTCGCTCGTGCGCAAACGCGATCACCATTGGATGCATGGCGGCCATGGGGTGTGTGTGTGGGCCGGCCTGCTTCCTTGGATCCGAGTTGTTCCGTTCTGTAACAGGGCGTCGTTCTCACATGTTCCGCGAGTTTAGCATCTACCCCTGCGTTCCGCCTTGGACGCTCTCAAACGATTCAAGGCATTGCAGGAGCGCAACGAACGAGAGTGTGCAGAGTTCCGTCGCGTTCGCCGCGAGCTGAAGGCCTACCGGCGTAACGCTCATCAAGACTCGAAGACCTCCCGCGCGATAGAAGAAAGCTTGTTGGGTAGGATTACCGAGATCGAGAGCAAACATGCACAGTGGGTTCCCATATATATATGGTATCGAGCTGCTGCTGACGCTTCCGAAAACAGGGAAGTGAGTCCAAGAGAACAAGGTTTCGTTCGACTCACTCATATGCTTTACAGCTATCTCGGCTTCAAGCCGAGATCAATTCTCTCCGTAGCGACAACACTCACCAACCGTCTTATCGTACTACTTCTAATCCCCTCCCACCACCACCCGAACCGTTGCCCATAGATCAACTTCCCTCCTTTGCCAGGCCGGGTGGGACTGCTACAACTGTATCAGATCTTCCTCCAACTGCTGTACCGTATCCACCCCCGCCTCCGAGGTCGCAACCCACCACGTCTACGACCAGCAACGGCTATCCATCCGTTGGTTCTTTGGACGGAAGTACGCATACCCAATATGTACCGCCTACCCAAATCGCCCAGCCGCTCGCCGTGCCACGTGCACGGCATGCCGAGGTTCCGCGAGGAGATGAACGAAGCAGGAAACCCTCGACCCAGGAGGCAAATGGAATTAACCACCCTCAGGAAGAGCGAAGACCGCACGCTGAATCCAGTCGTATGGCTAGCCTTGAGCCGACCCGCTTGAGCACAGACGGGAGACCCAAGATCATCACCCCACTTCCAGCCCCGCGTGCCGTGCCAGCTAGCTCCCCAGCCCCGAGCTGGGCACACCATCCGCTCATTGAAGAAAGGCGGTCGGACGACGAACGCGAGGTCCGTGACCCTCATCGAAGGGGTCGCGTCAGCGGTGCAAACGGTATCATCACTGGTGCCGACACGAACCTGCATCATTCTGTGGGCGCACGCCTTGCGTCTGCAGAGGCGTACGTTCAGGGCTACGGTTCCGGTTACGACTCGGGTTTCCAGATTGCCAGCGAGCCCCCCACGTTTGCGCCGTCGTCGTACGGCAGCGACCGATCCCATCGGATCCATGGGTTTCCGGTGGAAGAGTCCCCTGAGCAGCCAACAGATGGTCTGGGCTTGATGGGCGTGCCACGGCCGATTATGCCGGGGACAGTTTCGACACCGGATGAGGATGCGACGCCGGTGAGCCGACCTATGGGCCTTACCAGGAGAAATACGTCCCAGGTGATCGAGACCGAGCGGTCAGCGCGGAGGGCGGATGGCCAGCCACACCTTGCTGTACTGCAGAACGGGAGTGGCCGCAGAGGCCCTACGCAGGCAAATGGACGTTCCCATGCCGTTCGTCGCACGGTGACCGAAGGCGCTCTGCATCACGGAGTCAATGGTATAGATGACCCGGGGAGGCGCCACAGGATGGTGAATGGGGTTGCTGCGCTCACAGGTGAGAACGAAAGCCCGAGGAGCGAGACCACGTGGGGCACCGTACAGACGCTCTCCAGGGGCAGCGTCAGCGGAGGTAGTTTGGGCAGTCTTGGTTTGCTCGTCGGACTTCACAACGGTGGGGTCAGGGGCCAAGGAAGTATTGCTGGTGAATCGTCATCGTACGTAGGACGCGAGGACCGTGGCGATGTCATTACTAGCGAAGGAGAGGAAGACGATGAGGAGGCGACACCTATGATTACAGGCAGTTTACCTGGCTCGGAATCGGATGTATCGAGCTTGGGTCTTATCAGGGAGGACGAAGGGGACCACTCGGGCTCGCGCAATCACCACGTTCTGGAAAGCACGTCACACCGAAGGCGGTCTTATTCAGAGAGGAGCCCGCACGCGATGGATGCACCGCAAGACCGTCAGCCACCTCGTGCAAGGAGGGACGAAGGCCAACGACGCCACGCGTCACGGTCGAGCATCGCGGAGCCATTGCACCCTGACAGCCGCAGGGTTGGCAACGCCTCAGATATCACCAGCACGAACGCGTTATCGCTGCATTTTGATGCCTCGTTTCCGACGCATGACTCGTTTTCAGCTCCGTCCGGACCTGAAATCTTTGCACCCACGCCGATTGTCGGTGGACCCAACATTATACACTTGTGGGCGAATCGCACATGATTCACGAATAGAGGCCTCCTTTCTCCTTGATCGCCGACTTCTTGCGCCCCATTTTATCACCCCACTTTTTTTTGCGATGACAAACAGGAATAGACGCTCACCCATTGTTCGTTATATGTTGTGTGGATCTATGTATTGTTATGTTTGTTTTAGTTATCTCCGCGATACCGTCGATTATTATATAGCAGGAAGACGATCCTGGACTCTATAACTGCAATCTAATCCCCATTGTGTACTACAAATTGTGGTCCACGAGTCCACGAGTCCGTGAGGCTCCCTGATGTCCTGATGGCAGAACTAACGCATTGCAACGAAGACGGCGGTCGTGCGAACGACCTGCCTATCCTACCTGATCTTCGAAGACGCAAACGGGCCGTGATGATCGATAAGACGCTGTTTTGTTTTCGTTTTGTTCTGTTGTTTTTATGCCTTGGTCTGCTCGCTTTAGATATAGTGCTATATGGGAAAGAGGGATGTCAGCTTGGTGACAGCGCTTCTCATTTCTGACAGGTTTGATGAAGGCCTTCTCTTCTCTTCTATCCCCTTCCTCTTTTTGCGCGCTGGGCCCCTGTGCTGGCTGATGGGTCGCCGTGAGACTCGGGAGAGGGCGTTCAATCGAGACATGTTAGGCGTATCGTGCCTTGGTTCTCAGACGGTCTATCATTGGCATCATCATCATGATGGTGGTGGGGGGGTGCTTTTCTTGTACTGGAGCAAGGTCATGATACGAACGAAAAACACCCGTAACGTGTCAGCGAGCCAACGGTCATCGCCATCGCCATGCATCAACGCCACGACAGCCAGCCTGGTGCCTATCGGTCCGGCTGCAGATTGCGACACCGTGCGCGTCAGACTGTGGAGCGGGTTTTTCTCGCAGCCGCACAGGCACAGGGAGGGGGGAGGGGGGCGTGAGACCGCACGCCATGACCAGCTGATTGTGGGGGTGGTGGGGGAAGGGGGGGAAAAACACAAACGCCGGATTGATTGATGTTGGAAACCCCGGTTGGCAAGGGGGGTGCTCGACGGGTCATGCCGTGGATCAATCTGTGGTGGCCAGCTGGCCGATTGTCATCGTTCGTCATCACCTTATCCTTATCGGCGGATCTGGGAACGCGGGGACCCGACCGATGGCTAGCTACAGCATGGACGGGAGCGTTGGATGCGAGGTGGGGGTTCTTACGATCTCAGGGGTGGATATGTTCACGCTTGAGGGGGTGGCCGAGATGATGGTGATGGCTTGGAGTGCAGCGATCGCGGTTAGGTCGGTGGCCGAAAGCGATGGGAAAGGGATGGCACAAAGGCAAGAGGCAGAGGGAGTGCACGGGAAGGGGGACAAAGAACCACTTACGAAACCGATCCTGTGGGGGAAGTTGGCGTCGCGGTTCGCGCCCACGCCAACGCAAAGGCTAAGTAAAGCCAACATGGCTGGTCGACCCGAAGGCAGGCGTAATAGATGGAATGAATGCTTTTATAATTCATCTCGTACCCCTCTGCGAAGATCCGGAGCCAAAATGTACCTGTTGGACCTGTGCCGCCGAACAACGTGCGTAGGCTGCACGCACTAAGCCCATTGCGGGCATCCCGCGCGCGGGCGTATCCGGGGGAGTATGCTTTTCTAAACACACTAAAATTAAAAGTGTTGGGTATCTCCGAGAACAACAAAATTGAGAATGGGGGGGCACCATCCTTTCCGTAGGGCGATGGCGAAGGATCAGGGAATGGAGTGGTGAGAAGTCGAGGAGGAGCTGCAATTGTAATTGTAATTGGCATGGATCCAATCCAGCCGACACGTGTGACGCCATCGGTGCTGCCAACGGGCCAAGGCAACGTGTAGGTGTCGTCGTCCGGGGACACAGCAAGGGGCATGCGACCCAAGGTAACCGGGCGCAGCATGTTGGAAACACGAGGACAATAACGCGATCCCGGCCCGACTGGATACCGCCTCACTACGGTCGGAAGGGATCTTCCGAAGGATCATGAATATACCCCCCAATATCCCAGAAGGCCCGAAATGAGTTTGGTGCGTTCTGGTTGAACTGAGTTCAAATGCCTTTATCTGTCACATACCTGAATCTTTCTGATGCCAGCTATGTATGTAAGGGACTTCGATCTCACGTCGCTTAGCAGCCTCGTGTCTGCCTTATAATGTTGTCAACGCTCCAATGTTGAAAATGCCCTTGCTCGGTCACTGCCCGTACCATACCAGGCCAACACGCGTACTTGGCCAGGCTGCAAAGCCGTCCCGTTCTTTATATCCGCCACTCCTCCGTTATTGGTTCTCACATCTCGAAGTCGAAGGGGTCCTTAACCAGTCCCTTTCTCTCCCTCGATCATGCTCGTGCTCGGCCCAAACTCAACCTGCGACGTCTGCCTCGAATGTTACACCTCCGGGGCCAACGTGCCCCATGCCATCACGTGCGGTCATGTCTTTTGCCAAAAGTGAGCCCGTTCTTGTGCATCCCAGTGATCGCCGTGTCTCACCTGTCGCACAAAGATGTCTCGACCATCTCATGCAATACAAGTGTCCTCTGTGCCGCGAACGTTTCTCGCCCCGTGACGTCCGTAAGCTCCACGTCGACCGTGATCCGTCCCCGGGCACTGCGGTCCCCTGCCCCGAGCCGCCCTCGGAACCCCCCGCGGCCGCACCGCCTCAGATCGACAACGAGGCGCAGCGGCTGTTCGACGACATCGCACGCATCGTCAAGGAGGGCGCAAAGGTCAACGAGATTCGACGGGTGATCGATGCATGCAGGGCATACTACAAGTCGTTGCCCGGGAATCAGGTTCTTCCCTTCTCTCACCGTTTGGGGTCCCTGACCGAATGGACTCATATCTTTTTTTGTTTTTTTTGTTTGACAGTACACGCCCGTCAGGGTCAGTTGCCTTTTACTACATAATCTGCTGGAGGGAAACAGGAAGCTCGCCGTCCAAGCGGAGCAGTTGCGTGAAACAACTGCGACACGTGACGAGATACGCGATCGCTTGACGTCAGAACTCGAAGCGGTTCAATCAAAGTACGGCGAGCTGGAACGCACGAGTCGTGATGAGAAAGAAACCGCGCTTGCCATTGAGAAAAGTCTCAGGGAGCATTATGATTTGATGAACAGCTTTTGGAAAGGGTAGGCGCATTCCATCACGATGCCTTATCTGTCGCTAACGTGTTGGTTATAGCCAAGTAAGTCGATCCATTTATGTGCGCGCTATCTCCCTGAGACCCATCCTCAGATGGAGTCTGTCAATCAAGAATGTCGGTCTTTACGTGAACAACTCGAGAGATACCGTTCAAGTGGGGCGGCGGTGCCTCCTCCTCGTACAATAGAACTTCAGTATTTCTACAAGAACGACCCGAAGCGATCCTATTCGGGCAGCGATGACTTGGCATTGTCCAAGGTGGAGACGGCCAAAGGCAAAGTCATCGACGATGAATATGATATCCATCTCTCACCTCTCGTAGAGGTCGCGGCGCCATTGGTCTCGACCGCACCTTCCCTGATGGCTCTTGCCGACGACTCTGACCCGGAGGAGATAATAAAGGCAAAGCGGGTCAAATCGCCCATACAAGAGGAGCCCGAGCCAGAGTCAGAACTGGAAGATTCCGGTAACGCTACCGCTATGACGTATCCGTTCCCCGCACACCTTCAACCG
Source organism: Heimioporus aff. retisporus (assembly GCA_038094615.1). Lineage (NCBI taxonomy): Eukaryota > Fungi > Basidiomycota > Agaricomycetes > Boletales > Boletaceae > Heimioporus > Heimioporus aff. retisporus. The sequence continues at coordinate 12,261 of JBBPUI010000563.1, forward strand.
CCCACCACCAAGGCTGATCCCATACCCATACCCTCCCGAACCCCGCCGTCACGCCAGTCGAGTGCCATGGCGATGTCCATCACCGCCGATCACTGGCCGTCAGCTATTTCCTGCTCCAGGCCACGCGACGATGTCGTCATGAGCAGCCGCCCCCCATCCCCCTCCCGTCGGCACGCCTCGGATCGCCTTGTGGTCGCTCGTCCGACCAAGGATGTGAGCCGCGAGATGACGGACCTCAAGCCGCGCGACGTGACGGAGGGGCCGCACAAGGACCACCTCGTGTCGAAGCTGCACGACCTGCTTGACAGCCCTAGACCCGCCTCGTGTCTCCACGGCCACATGCAGCCGCCGCCCCGCGGGGATTTCCCTGAACCAACGCTCCCACGGCCTGTCTCACGTCTGACGACGCCGCCGCGCCCGTCTTCGACGGCCCAGCTCCCCGGCGGGTCGTCGTCGGCGTCGGCGTCGGTGGCGCACCACTACCCGGACGAGTCGACTAATCCGCTCGCAGACCGGAAGCCGCTGGTGCGCGCAAGCGACGCGGCGATGCAGTTGGAGAGGGAGCGACTCGAGAGGGAACGCCGTCGGCTGCGCGAAACGTCGCTGTCGCGGTCCAACTCGCTCCGGGATGCGACCAACGTGCCGACGGACGCGTACCCGCTCGGGCGCCACAGGTCGGGGAGCAGTGCTCGGACCAAGACGGCGTACCGGGTGCCTTCCGAGACGTTTGCATAATGCGATTGCCTCGCTTCTTTTTTGTTCCTCTCTCTTTATTTCGGTTCTGCTTCGCTCCATCGAGTCCCTTGCATTTTTTTCCCGTCGGACATGCTTAGAACGCAATGGATCGCATGCTGTCTTCCTGCTTCTCTTCTGTCTATGAATGTATGTAACGTAATCCGTGATACCTTGTACCTTTGGGGGTGTGGGGGCTGTGTGGTGGGGCATTGGTTGGCGCGTTGTATGTACTTACCAAAAAGTGGGTGTCCGTGTACGATTAGGGTAACCTCTACTCCCTTCTGTTCCATATGCAACGACTAGTCTGTACAATACTCGTGTGGCCCGTAAGAGTCGCGATGCTAGACAAGAAGAGAAAAGAAAGAGTCGATCATATAAGCATAATATAGGTTCATACGGGGATACATCAGCATAGGGTGACATACGCTACAAAATAAGACTCTGATCAAGACGGCGAGACAAGAAAAAAACACGAAAACGTGCTCAACGGCAATCACGTTGTTGCACATTGCAACGTCGCGCCACAAAACTGTGCGGCGAGCAGATAGAGCAGCAAAAGGACGACCAAGACGGAGAGTGCCATCACCTTGGTGCTGCGCCACCACATTTGCCGGCGCACCGTTCGGGCGCCGCGACGAAACGCGGTGGCCTGCGTGGCCATCGTGTCGGTCTTGTCGACGAGGAGCTCGATGCGTTCGCCACGACCGAGGATCTGCTCGACGTTCTTGACCATGATATCTTTTACCTGCTCGAGCTCGGCTTGGGCGCGTGCGACCTGGTCGACGGGCGGATCGGTGTTGTAAGTGTGGAGGAGGGAGGCGAGCGTGGGGGAGAAGGAGCCTTGGAGGGCATACGCAGGCGTGGAACTCAGCACGGTCGAGGAGGACGAGGGAAGTTCGGTGAACTAGGTGGGGTGAGCCGCGGATATGGATCGTTGCGTGGGACAGACCTTACCTTGCGCTGGAGATCGGCGAGGAACGCAAACGGCGTTTTACTGTGCTCGGCTCGGATGAGTCACGCTGGGATATCGTCCGCGGGGATCGAGGGGAGAGGGGGTGCTCACCGCCCGACCGCGTCGTCCGCCATGACGAGGTAGACGAACCCGCCCTCAGCGATGTAGTGGAAGAGGTATCGATCCCAGACGTAGGTGAGCTTGCTGTCGTTCGGGGGTATCTTTGATAAGATTGCTTGCGTCGCTGAGAAGGGGGGTGAGTTTGATGAAACGGCTTCGGTGACGAGAACGTGCCTTGTGTAAAGTCGCGTCCACCCGGCTCTTGGTACTCGGCGAGCACGACGGTGCCTCGTGCGACGAGCGCCGTGAGCTAACAGGGTCATCCAGAACGTTTCAAAGGCGTAGATGGAGTACGTACCAGAGACATGATGATTGATGCGGTCAAGGAGCTCGAGGAGAAGGAGAAGCTGACATTGGCTAATATCTAAAAAGGAAATTCCGATAATTTGGTCGGATGTTCTTGGTGCGAGTTCCCACGGACCTTCCACGACAACACCTTCACCCAAACCAAAATCATGGTACGTGTCCACCAAGCTCGTAGCTCCCCGTCACTGACGACGCTCTAGTCTGACTCTGACGCCTCTTCGCGTGCAGCCAGCCCCTCGAACGGCAAGGCAAACGCCGTCGCTAGACCACCCGGTGCGCAGATTCGGTACGTGCTCAAAATTTGTTGCTGGCAGACCCACCAAGTACGCATTTCGCAGCCGACGTGCCGCTGGTTCACAAGCGTCAAGACCCAATTCCACGCGCGCAGCAGGCGCAGGGGGTTCCTCCGGGACGATGCTCAAGCTGTACACGGACGACTCACCGGGGCTGCGAGTGTAGGTCTTATTTTTGGGCGTGCCGTGCGCGTGCTGACACGTACGCAGTGATCCCTACGTCGTGCTCATTCTGTCGCTCGCTTTCATCGGATCCATCTTCTTTTTGCACATTTCCGCTAAAATTATACGGTCGTTGACCAAGTAATCTAGTCGTGATACCTTTTTCTTACCGTACAAAATGTGATGTGAATAGGGGGATATGCCGAACATGGCTTGCTGCGGACATACGCCTCGTGTGACTGAACTGACCACCATCCAGATGAAACTATGGCCGAGCACCAGACGGTGTATACTTATTGTGCCAACGTGCCCACTGTCGCGTACGCTACCCGCGTCCTGTCGGGGTCCCCTTTTCTCATAGTCGATTGCGAGGGCAAGGGCCTTGGAAATACCGGAGGCACCCTCTCCCTCATGTGCCTTGGCACCGCCTACGCCGAGCACATTTTCGTTTTTGACGTGCTCGCACTCAGGTCTCGCAATGCCCTCGCATGTCTCCGTGCCCTGTTCGACGTCCTCGCCGACCCCTCGGTGAAAAAGGTCATGTGGGACTGTCGCAACGATTTTCTGGAGATATGGGCCACGTACGGCGTCACCCTCCAAGGGGTGCTCGATCTCCAACTCGCAGAGATCGACTCGCGCTCGTCGTTGCGGGGCGAACAAGATTGGAAGCGTATCGCCCGTCTGGCCGCTCGCGGTCGGCGCCTGCCCCTCACCCTCATCAAGCAAAACCCAGCGTTGTTCGCGGGCGTACATAGTCTGCAGGGCATGGATGCGTGCATCCGGGAGGCCAACTTGGCGACGATGGGCAAGGACCGTAAGTCGTCCCCTTGTGCGTCGCTCCTTCTTATTAGTGCTGAACGCCCTCTCCAGCACAGGTCGTCGCCATGCACAAGACGAACGGGTCTACCGTATGGCTAGGTCGACCGCTCCTGCCCCAGCTCCTCCAGTACGCCGCGCACGACATTGAAATGATCGGGGCGCTCTACGAGCATTTCAAAGCCCAGGGTTGGATCACGCATGCCAACGAAGCGACGCTGACAGACCAGAGCATGCGCTACGCGTATTCGCTCTACCACCAGGGTCGGGTGGCGGAGGATGACGTGTTCGGGTCGTGCGCTGTCCTCCCGCTTGACGTCCTCCGGGAGCCGCGTGGGCTGACGGTGCCGTGCCATGGCTGCCACCGCATGCAGTCGCTGCACTGTTTCACGACCAACCGTCGGGGCAAGAAGATCGTCGCCCGGACGGACCTGTGTCGCGTGTGTCAAATCAAGCTGTTGATCAAGCAAGTGAACCACCCCGTTCGCTGGGTCAACGTGACGACTTATGTACGTGCTCGACGGGGATCCCCGTATGCCCGAATCGCTGACGCGTTTTGAGTAGACCTAGACCAATGTTTGCGAACCGTCACGACCGTCGACGACCACCTTGTATGCTCGCTGTCACGTTTTTACCGCGCATCTCATCTCGGTTGTTTTAGTATGCACGCATTTGTATGGTCCTTGTCTTGCATGGTACTTGTGTAAATGATTGTATGTATAATGAACCTTGTACTGGTGACGGTACGTTTTTGATGAGAAACACGCGGTCGGAAGGGCAACCGACCGACATATTAATCACGAACCGTCGTGAAACGATCCACGACGTAGCCTAAAGTGGTTTACATACAGTGACTACGGAACCGCTCCGATCGCGGGCCGGTACCATTGATTATCACATGATTAGGATACAAAACTCAATGAGTGAGACTACGGCAAACGGCGGCAAGAACATGGTCGAGAGTCGAGACCACCGTACGAACGGGTCTCCATGGAAAAAGCCCGCCGATCACGGGTGGAAATGGTGCTCAAAGTGTGAAACGGGGTAGACTTGGCGACGGCAGATACGCGATGGAGCGATGTGAGATACGAGTGGCAGAATACATACAAACTTGGAAGAGGAGGAGGAAGAGGTGCCAGGCAGCACAGCACTCGCTTACAAACACGCTTGTCGATAATCACTCCAAGGCCATCGCCGTCTCTTTTGCCTTTCATCCTCTTTCAGCGATCTGCCCTTCATGTCCTGGCAATGTCCTCTCATTTTTCTGCTCGTCCGTCCGTCAGCTGATCTTTTCATCCTAGCTTACATCGACGTCAACCTCCTTGGGACTAAGAAGGTATCGAAAGCCACCATCATCGGTCAAGCGGGCGGCGTATGGGCGACCTCTGCTGGATACTCCGTACGGCCATCTGTTCTTGCGCTCCCGCTGGTCCTAACCGATGCCTTGCCCAGCTCACGCCTGCAGAGCAAAAGGCTGTCGTCGCTGCCTTCGATATCAATAACTTGGGCGCCACGCAAACAGGCGGGGTTCGCCTAGCCGGTCAAAAGTTCTTCACCATCCGGTGTGACGAGCGCAGCTTCTATGGCAAGAAACAGGCAAGTGCCACCCAGCTCGCCCTGCGTCTGGCTTATCGTACGCGCAGGCCGATGGATGTGTGATCGTCAAGACAAAGCAGGCGGTCTTGGTGGCAGAGTACGTGGCGCCCATCCAAGCGGCGGAAGCGACGCCCGTGGTCGAGGGGCTGGCGGATTATCTGATCGGCGTGGGGTACTAGATCATGTCAAGTCATCATCCGGACCTCCCTACCAAGTCCGCAGTGCACGTGTAACTTTGTATTCATAACCACCACCGCCCCATGCTAGCATGTTGTGAAGCGTGCTGAAACCACCCGATAACTTGCTAGCCTTCTTCTCCAGGGGGGTTACTTCATCCGCAGCGAGGGATACCATACCGGCACCGCCTTTCTTTGTGCATGACGATATTATTACTATTGTCTTGTATTGTCTTGTCGGATGAGGTTCTCTATTAAACTCTGGCTAAACAATGAGTATCTGGCCCATTTTTCGTCCTTCATCTCCGCCCAGGGACGGTGCAGATAATTCCAATCCACAGGATTTATCATGGTGCTTAGCAGAGACGTTCTGGGTAGAACAAGATGGTCGGACGCAGGAACCAATTTGGTACACTCAGGGTCAGAGGAGTTGGTTCCCATGCCCAGGGACTCCTCTAGTTGCGGGGGGCAATAGGTATAGGCCACTCGGCCTTTTTTTTTTTTTAAAAAAAACCTTATTTATTGTCCTTTGGGGCAGTGCTTCATGGTGGACAGTACATGGGGTGTGACGTATGGTAGGTTCTATGTAATTCACTCGGCCTTGTTGGTGCTCCGCCATCGCGGGTTAGCTCAGCAACTCAACCATACACTTTCCTTCGTCTTCAACAATCCCCACTTCCGCAAGGTCTGTACCGCCTAAGGCCAGTGTCGCGCGTAATGATGTTCTATGGAGAACGCTTCTGCAGTGTTCTGCGCGCACGCCTGGTTGCCGCATGTATACGCTCCATGTTCTTTTCGAAGCCATGAGTGGGTTAAGCGCACCGTTCAAACACCATTATGGCCGTGCCCCGTTTGGTTAGTCTGTTACCTCAAGCGGTGGGTCCTTGCGGGGATTTAATCCAATAGATTTCAGATCTTGAAGGCAATTCAGCACAGGAAATGCGATAGCCTTGCAGCCAGAGCACCTTTATAATTGGGAGCAGAGTCGTGCTGTCAGACGTCACTTCACCATGTCCTGTCCCCAAGACATATACGCAAGGCAGTTGCCATCCAAGCACGGCTATCCACTATGGACGCCTGACCCTAGTCAAGAGTTTTTGGCAGAGCGCCGGGACGGGCTCAGAATTGGTGATGTAGGGGTCGTCAGCAAAGATGGTGGATTCGACGTCTTTTTCAACATATGTTTACCTGCCGATCATCCCTTCCATCGTCGTCACGGAGTCCCCGAGGGTTTCACGTGCATTACCCCGGATCTATTGGATTTCAGCACCAATCCAAATGCAGAGCGTCCCGGTCGTATCATCTCGTCTTCTTCAGTAACCTGCGACGAGACATTTAATCTGTCCAACGACGCCTCTAAAGGGTACTGTACAACTCCTCCTTACCACACAGGACGCGGTGATACCGACCTAAAACCTCGCAGACACAACTCGAGTGTTCCACCTTATCGATTTAACTTGTCTTCTGGCGAAGGGGCCCTTCTCATCCTTCCAGAAGGTGCTCAGCGATACGACCTCCTCAACGAAGGCCTCTTCCTCCAACAGGCAAGCCTACA
>JBBPUI010000564.1:0-18942 GCA_038094615.1 Heimioporus aff. retisporus
AGTCACACCTAATCCAGATTCGTTATTGTGGTCTGATTACATGCATGTATGTGTGCCACTGGAATAATATCATTGGGTTGCTGATTAGTTCACTAGGACAAATGGTCTTTGTATGTTTAAAATCATGAGATGACAAGATTATTGAGTTGACATGGAGCATATTTACATACAGGGGGGAGTTCTTTCTTGCCTGGTCCAAAAAAGGTGATGTTCCATATTGCTTGTAATCAATAGGCATACTTAACTCATCCAGGTGTAAGTCATTTCAATCCTTCTGGCTAATTAATGAGCTCTCCATGGAATTATTATTATCCAATACTGTAGTTGTGAGTACAGTCCTTCAGTGTCTTTTATTTTCTTTCACCCCAAGGGTACTAGGTTACATCACATTCAATTTTGCTAGATGGTCTGGGACATTTTTCCTGGTTGCTGTTGAATGTGAGATTTTATGTTTAGCTCTGGTGTAAATATAACTCACAATTGTGGGTGCAGTGGCAATGATCCTTCGTATCTGGGCACTATACAATCAGTCATGGATCATCCTTCAGACTCTTCTTGTGGTGTATACCATTGAGATCATAGGAAATGTGGTCTACAGTGTTTTATATTTGATGGCCAATTCTAGTATGTGCACCACAGATCCATGTCATGCATACTACATTGCAGGTTGAACAGGTACTGCTCAAATACTTGATTTTATGTTTTGCACACAGGCACCCTATCCCTATGTTCCAGATCTACTGTCAAACATTTGTGGAATTGTGCTTGGTGCACTCATGTGTCTGCTTGTCATGACCCGCTTCATCAGGGAATCATTTCAGATGTACAAGATAACAAAGCACATTCACCTGAGTCGTTATGTAAACCTGCTTGTAAGAGAAGGAATAGCATACTTTCTTGCGTATGTCCACTTCATCCCATATCCTAGTCCAATGCAGCCTGTGCTAAATCCATCAGACAGCATCCTTCTGGGAGCACTTGTGAGCCTGTTGGTTGAAACAGGAAACATCTCAACATCTGGGTGGAATCCATTCCTGTTTGCAATAATGGGATATTTACCCATGGTCGCATTGGCCCCCCGATTCATCTTGAACCTGCGGAAGCTGTATGCCCGTGACCTGCAGGGTAGACGCGGGAGCCAGCTTGACGCGGCATTTGGATTGTCGACGGGATCGGGCAACCATGGCGCTGTCAGTGCGATCATGTTCGCAGATCAGCCGCAGAACGAGGGGGAGGGACAGGGGGAAGAAATCCAGATGGAGGAACGGGAGCATGTGGGTGCATGACAAGGATCGAGCCAGGATAGGTATTGGGTGGTCAATGCATTGTAGGCACGTTGTGCCATATCGTTTATGTACATGTTTCGGAGATGGATACAGCTCGGGATGTGATCATTATGATATTGCCAAAGGTGAACATGATGTCTCTAGTACTATGTCCTGTGGCGTCAAGAGATATCGTTCTAGCCCATACAGGCGCCCCGGGAAGTCTGTCGACGGGCGAAGAGGAACTCGAGAATCTAGGTGTCGCTTTGATGTTGTGTGTGAGACTACTGAATTACTGACAGAGTGCACGGAACCAATATGGTTGCGGCCTTGACGTTAGCTGGCCATTGTACTCACCACCTTTCGTATTCTCATGCCCGCCATTTCCGTGTCCTCGTGACCACCTCAACCAACTAACTATCTGCTTGCCCGTGTTCCCAACTGCGCCACTGCAGTTGAAGGGAAGAGCGGCCGAGATGTCAATCGGGCTCCTATTAGATGTCAGTTGCGCATCTGAATACTGGATTGAGACCGATATTTGTATTGTCGTAGCCTGCGACCGAAACCGTGTGAGGTATCGTGAGTACTTACCACATCGAAGTCTGGTCGCATATCGAGTGCGTCCGCATCGACGGGGTCTGGGATCGTATCGCGCGGGAATGTAAAAAAAAAAAAAGTACCGGCGGGATCCGGAAACAGAACCCGGTGATTTGGCTTGTTTTGTGGGAGATGAATCACGCCATGCGATCGCGTTGATTCGAACATCCGGTTCATAGCAACCTTCTGTACGCTGGCATCCGACTTCAAGTTGTCGTCACTACTTAGTGCTACTCCACCTAAACGATCCTGGGAGACGGCGGTCAGGGGTAGCGATGAAGGCCATCACAGGTCGAAGACGCACATATGTATCCCCCACTCCCCCACCTCAGGCTGTCTCCGTTGCACCATCTGAAGGTCGGGTTTTACAGGGGCCTGATGTTCGAAGAGGGAGGACCAACGGACACTGCCAAGCTCGGTTGTCTGTGCTGGCCTTCCCCTCGTTCTGGATCAGGTGCTATGCACTCCCCACTCCACAGTGCTTGAGAGTTGGCCTTGTGGCTAGCACTGTGCTCACCTAATCTTACGGAGCGTAGTAGATGCTCTGTGACCGAGATGGTGAGATGGTGTCATGCGTCACAGTGTCACGTCTCAGTGACCCCATCGACGATGATCGGCCTGTTACCTGACCGTTCCAACTTCCGGCCCCAAGCATCGATACACCCCTGGGCAGAAAGAACATGCAAGCCCGTCCCTCGCCTAAAACCGTTTCAACACTCTCAGCACCTGTCCTCCCTCCCGCAACCCCACCCGTCCACACTCTCCAACATAGAACTGGGCGCACGCGATTTCAACTTGCCGCGCTAGTCAACTGCGTCGCACCCGTTATGCCCTAACAGCCGTCTCAAACGCTTCGGCCCCTGTGCCCATCCTCCCCGTGGTTTCGACTCTACTACTCGATTGAGCACTGATTAGGTGCGTGTTGCTTTTTTTTCTTTTCTGTGGTACTCTCTGAACGCGCGATCATACCACGTGCTGAAATAGCAAGACCGATCGCCTCTGGGGCGTATCCTCCGAATCGGCGCTCACCTCTCGCTCTCTAGTGGAAGATGTGTACTGTCGAACAGAAATTATACGCGAACCCAGGGAAACGATGGACGTCAAACGGGATTCGGGTTCACAACAAACACAAATCTCGAACGACACGCATGCACCCCCAGCGGGCAACGAGACCGTGCCGGGGCCCTTTGGATGGGTACTTACACGAGACCATGCAACGACATGGCCATGCGACATTGCTGAAGAGGACGATCCAAAGGTGAGAAGGCAAAGTTGAGAGAGGTGGGAAGGAGTAATGTGCTAGTGATTGAAGCGCCGATGGCGAGTCAATTCTGCCACAGCATCGCGATTCGTTCCCCCGGGCCCTGGGAAAGCGCTATCGCGTGGTGAGCACTACGCGGTGGACGTGGACGAGAAGCGTACCTCGGGCTGCCGGGGATATGGTACGTTCCCATCTAGTCCATAGCCATGTAACTTCCACTTCGACGCGCACAGTGGAATGGTGATGCAGCGGCCCGAATACCCCTGTATGCCAAACTGTCGGTGACTGTCAGCCAAACGCGCCTAGGCGCATATATACGACGTACTGGGGGCAAAACGAATCCGATAACGTATCCAAGGCTATGGGGGTACGTACACGACGAAGACGGCAAGAGATATCGTCGGGACAATCGTCCTCGGGCAGCTGCCTTGTCAGGCATCTAGTACGCCTCGCATGCGGCAAAAGTCGAGATGCAGATGAAGCGGTAGGAGACTCAGGACGAGGCGGGGGAGCGGTCGAGGACGGGGGGCGGGTGGGTGGAGACATACTTGGACAGGCAGGCCCGGGCCATGGAGGTATCGATGCAGAGGCCGGCGCGGTAGGTGTGGCGCTTGGTGCGGCGCGTCACGAGCGGACGCGAGTGTGAAACAGAAGTGCGGTTAGGCGAGAGACACTTGGGAACCTGGGGCCTGTGCGATTACTTGTTGTCACTGTCATATTAGAAAAGACTATCAGAAGAGTCAAGTAGGGCGTACAAGGAACCTAGCGTGATGTTAGTAGTAAGGAGAATATGTTCGTAACGACATGTGTATCAGGATATAGTGGGCTGCGGCCTTGTACCATATTTCGGCCCGTAGAAGTTATATTGTTGGCTTGGTCTCACGAGAGCATAGGTATCTATGTGACCTTTCAAGTTCATCTTCGTTGAAATCACAGGCACAGGCTCGAGCCTCGACGGGTCCTACGAAGTAGACGCGTTCAGTGAGCCGTCAGATAGTATCTAAAAGACGAGATACATAGTACTCCCGGTCCCGCAGCCTTCTGGCTCTCAATCTGTACAGTGACAATTACTGCCGCTTCGAAGATCGTGAGCGTGTGCCGATCGCGGTAGAAGGTACGATAGTTCCGACGTTCCGACAGCGGGATTGGAGTGTAGCGCACGTTGGGGCCTTGTCTGCGGGGAAACGAGCCGGGCAAAGACGAAGCGGGCTAGATAATATAACATTCATTGTCGCGGTCTCTGGCCCGGGAAGGAGTGTGGGAATTGGTAGCAGAGAACGCTGCGGTATTACGTTGGCATTTGCGATACCGGATACCCTCCGTTTTCCACAAGGCTGCGTTCAAGACCTGGCTCGTTAGACCACGAGTGAGTCCTGCAATGCGGGCCTCATTCTGGCTTCGTTTGTGCCACCTCCTTGCTCCCGCCCTCCCGCCATGCACGGCCACCATGCGGCTTCGACCGATGTGCACTGACACAATGCATATCCCTCACCCTTCCGATGTACACGACTTGTCTTCCCCCCCTGCGTGCCTGCAACAACAACAGGCGATAACCCCAACAATACTAGTGGTGTAGTCGCGCGTCATGAAGCAAGCGGATGGCCAGAGCGGGGTGAGGACCGGGGAGGACTAGGTGAATGATGATGACGCAATAATCATCGCGCCAACGTAGCCATCGCGTCGTCGTCACCATCGTCGCCGTGGGTAGTACTTACTATCCATGCGGATACACAGGGAGAGATGGTAGGAGCAAGACGAGGGCAGGCGGGTGTGACCCGGGCATGTCAGGAGAATGACAGCGATGGCCGTGTGCACAACGAACGCTGGTATATCAGGTGGATTGGGATAGGGTGTGCATTTGGACACGGGCGAGACTCACGGATATGGGCTCGAGCGAATGCAAGGGACTGGCCGTGCATACGAGGGGACTAGCCACATATGCCAACGCCAATGGTGGGCTAGGGCGGACGGCAGCAAAGATGACATGTTGATGATTATGTTGCTGTCGCCGATTTGCAGGTTCACCTCGGCGCGCACTGCAGACGGAGTAACGACGGGCCAAGACGGCTGCGGGTGGGAAAAGTGTTTGTACATGATGACAACGACTCACGGCAGCGACGGACTTCTGAGCGATTGCGCTGGCTGAGCGTATCGAGGTTTGGGAGGGAGCGATGTGGCATGGCCGAGGTTCTTACGAGGCCCTGGTTGACTTTGCATGACGGTCTGCGTGTTCACACCGTCCCATGACTAGGGTAGCAAGTCGTGTGAAGGCTAGCGATTGAGCAAGCGTCACGTGTTACCATCAGCGGCCGTTCCAACTTCCTGCCCCAAGGATCAACGCGTTGCTCAAGCCGCTTCGATACTCTCAGCACCTCCCCTCCCACCCACTGCCCCACCCGTCCACGCTCTCCAAACTGAGACCGCACTCAGCCGCATCCACACGATCTCAACCAGTTCACTTACCGGTTGACGGAGTCGTACGCCCGTTGCGCCCTAGCCGCCGTGTTTTCGACTGAACCGCCGGCCACTATTGTCTGTCTTTCGACCATTGCCCCTGTCGCTCATTTCAAAGGTTTATCTCCTCTTTATTTTCTTTACCCTCCTCTCTTACTTCTCTCTGCGGTTCCAGATGTCCAACAACACCCGGTGTTCATCCAGGCTAGAACAAGGTCAATTACCACCTCAACCAGCCTGACAAAGAGGTCCTCGTGCTCGCTCTTTACTTTTCCTCGTCGATTCTGACTCTATGACAGCTCTCAAGGTACCAGGTGCTGAACATGTTTGAGCGATACGTCCAGGTGTCCAAGACCTTTTTCGTCATTGGCACCGTCCTGCCTGTCGCCACTGAAGTTCCGCTTTATCAACCCCCTCGCCGCGTTGGCCTCGAACCACATCGGGTGGGGCCTCCCTGCCTACTTTTCGCTTAGCGCTCTCGAGCACTCCGCCCCGCAAGAAAATGTCCAGTGGCTCACCTACTGGGTCATCCTGGGTTTTTTCAACTTTTTCTGAGACCTTTGCGTCGGGAGTCATCCTGTACTACGTTCCATGGTATTACGAGCTCGAGACGGTGTTCGTGCTCTGGCTGCAGCTGCCAAACGTTCACGTAGTTGTGGGATGTGGTGTTTTCTTCAAGGCTATGTCCGCTCATGCCGTTGTTGGTAGGGCGCTCGAATGTTGTACGGCTTGGCCATCAAGCCTGTGTTGACCAACGTTGGGTGTCGCTGTGCGGTCCTCCCCAGCGACTTGGTCACAGCAGAGGGGTTGTGCGATCGCGTCTATGCGACCACGAGTGCAAATCAACCTAGTGCGTCGTGTTTCTGTTGGCTTGGTTTCTGTTGCCGGTTTTTGTGTTTCTGCATTTACCTTACTTCCTTTTTTTGCGTGGTTTCCGTCGGTGACGCCTCATGACTCCTATCCGTAATTGCAATGTCCGATTTTATTTCATGGCCCACACCTCGCATGGACAGTTTTATGTTCTGTGTTCTCTCGTTTTCCGCTAAACGAATATTTATCTCTCAACGGCCCTAAAAAACGGATTGAATTGTTGATCGCGAAGGGAATGTGGCATGTGAATGCGACTTGCTGCAGACCGGTGTCTTGTGAATAGGTCTATACTGTCCGTATCAGGACGAGAAAACCGCCTTTGGAACTGTCAATCATCCCAAAATGATGCGCGATGTCAAAAAATGAGTATTTGGAGCCCTCCCGACGAGGCGACCAGACGTATCTTGGATGTTGAAAAGCAAGTACATGTACTACAGGGATGGGCAGTGGAGATATGCGTTTGCCTCCGAGTTGAAGTGGGATTGTGGTACGTTATCGTTCGTATCCGGAAATGACATAATACAGGACAGTATCATACGACCACGTTTACCCTTGGCGCTCCACCTCGTGCTGATTTCCTCCAGCGTCAAACCAACCTTACAACGATTTCAAGTCCATTGTCACATACACACTATCACAGGGCGTAATCACAACTCGTGCATGATGGCATGATGATGTGTCATCGCTCTTCCAAAAGGAGCCAGTTTACGGTCCTTAATCCCGAGCTTTCGAGCGGACCGAACCCCCCTCTCCGTGTCGTGCATCACCGTGCTATGACGCGCCCTTTGACATCGACGGTCCCCTCGAATGTGAGAACGTGTGACGATCGAGGCGGCGGGTTTGAAGGAGGGGCGCCGAGAGTGCGGTGCCTACCGATTCGGACCCGCGTTCCTGCTGTCAGAAAGCAGCCATTTTTTACACTCGCTCGTCGACACGTCCGTTGTTTACTTACCCACTGCTCCTTCTGTCCCCCAGGATCCTCACTGGCAGGTATGGTCTCTCGAACGGGATACTAGCCTCACGTTCGGCCACTCCGACCCCAGACCCCGGCTGGCAATACGTTTTGGACGGTACGGGCGAAAATGGTGCATCAAGCCTTTGTCTTATGTTAGATCTGAAGCTCTGCCGAGTTCCGGACGGTGGTGCGGGAAGCCCGCATATTTGCACAGCCCGCTGGGACCGTCGTACGCCGACCCCTTCGTGTTCCGAGAGATAGCATCACCTGTTGTTGTTTCATTGTCCTCGCTATCGCCTTCACCCTATGAACTATCAACCTACTTCCAGACCGTTTTCGCTTCATTATCCCTGCGTTATCGACTGCGCCGCCGGAGGATCGGAGCGGAGCGGAAGGAAGCGAAGGGGAATAGATCATGATTGAGCGTTGATTAGATGCGTGTTGCCAATTTTTATTCCTTTCCTCTGTGATACTCTTTGAACGCCTCACAGCGGCTCATCCGTGCAATGTCGTGATGTACGACTTGCTGAAAATGAAGTCGCGTATCGCAGGTGCTCGCCACGAGGGGGGTACACCCTATGCTTGAAGGACGATCTTTGATTCCATCAGATCATCTTTTCGGTGTCGTCGGACGCTCAGAGCTTGCTTGTTAATGTGTCAGTGCGTGCACAGGGGAAGATGCGTGTTATTCGGTATGTCATCCACCGTGTGAGTCGCCCACTGACATGTCTCGTATGCGTTCATCTGAATCTGCGCAGGTCTATCACGGTCTTGAGGTTCATGCCAACCAATAGCATTCATGGTTCCGCCCCGCTATCAGACGGGCTGCGGCGGGCATTAAGTGAAGTCGTACTCTCATCGACACCGTTGATGTGACTTCCATTCGGTCATGCCGTAAGAAAGTCACAACCTCCGAGTCCGCGGATTGGGTTATAGTATTGACCATCCGCCCGTTTCTTTCCAGATTTCACCCCCGTTTCTGTGCGATATCCCAACCTCGAGTCTATGTCTTCCACACTACAGCTTGCCGTCCAGAGCATTCTAACCAATAATTATGCGAGTCGTATGGTAGCTCATCTTCCCACTTTTCTGCCGTTGACCACCTGCTCTCTAGTCGTACTAATGATTGTCGTCGGATATGATTACAGTGCGTAACACGCTTCTGCATCCATACCTGGATAGTCCTTAGGTCACCACAAACTAGTTCTTACCATCCCGGATGAAGTAGGTCCAAGTGCTTGTTGCTAATACTTAGTAGCTGATTTGGCCCTTTGCAGATCGAGTATATTTGGGTCAGCAGACAATATTGCCTGACTGATCACGTGTCTCACGTTGCCGCAGAGCAAACCCTGGACCCGCGTCTCTACATTGTTTATTATTGTGTGTATCTCAAATCTTGCTACAAATCTGTAATCACACCTAACCCAGGTTCGTTATTGTGGTCTAATCCAATGCATGTATGTGTGCCCTGGAATAATATCATTGGGTTGCTGAACAGTTTGCTAGCATGGAGAGTCTCTGTATGGTTAAAACATGATTTCAAGATTACTGAGCTGACTTGGAGCACATTTGCAGGGGGGAGTTCCTTCTTGCCTGGTCCAAAAAAGGTGATATTCCACACTACTTGTGGTCAATAGGCATACTTATCTTGTGTAGGTGTAAGTCATTTCAATCTCCTTTCTGGCTAATCAATGAGCTTTGCATGGAACTATAATGATCCAATAGCTGTGAGTACAGTCATTCAGTGTCTTTAACATTCTTTCACCCTAAAGCCATTAGGTGAAATCACAAGCATTTTTTCTAATTGGGTTTCAGTGATTTTCCTGACTGCTGCTGAATGTGAGATTCTATGTTCAGCTCTGGCATGTAACCCACATTAGTGGATGCAGTGGCAATGATCCTTCGTGTGTGGGCCTTGTACAATCAGTCAGGAATCATCCTTCAAATGCTTCTTGTGGTGCTTGCCATTGAGATCATAGGAGATGTGGTCTTCAATGCTTTATATGCCAGAGCAAATTTTGGTATGTGTACCACAGATCCATGTCATGCATGCTACATTACAGGTTGAACAGATACTGCAGAAATACTTGGTCTTGTGCTTTGCTCACAGCCACCCTTTCCCTATGTTGCTGCTCTACTGTTAGACATATCTCAGATTGTGCTTGGTGCACTCATGTGTCTGCTTGTCATAATCCACTACATCCAGGAATTATTTCAGATGTACAAGGCAACAAAGCACATCCAGCTGAGTTGTTATGTGAACCTGCTTGTAAGAGAAGGGATGGTATACTTTCTTGCGTATGTCTGCCTCATTCCATATTTGAGTCTGAAGCAACTTGTGCTAAATCCATCAGACAGTGTCCTGCTGGGGGTACTTATAAACATGTTGATTGCAACAGGAGACATCTCAATATCTGGATGGTATCCATTCCTGCTTGCAATAATAGAATATGTACCCATGTTCACATTGGTCCCCCGATTCATCTTGAACCTGCGGAAGCTGTATGCCCAGGATCTTCGAGGTAGATGTGGGAGCCAACTCGACACGGCATTTGGATTGTCATTGGGATCGGGCCACGATAGTGTTGTCAGTGCAATCATGTTCGCAGACAGGCCACGGAACGAGGAGGCACAGGAGGAAGAGATCCAGATGGAGGAACGGGAACATGTGGGTATGTGACAAGGATGCGGCTGAGATGGATGCTGGGTGGTCGATGCATTGCAGGCGCGTTGTGTCATATTATTAATATGTATATATTTCAAAGGTGGATACGGCTCGGGATGCGATCATTATGCTATTGCTGAAGGTGAATGTGATGTCTCCGGTACTATGATCTGTGGCATCGAGAGAAATTGTTCTGGCCCGTGCAGGCGCCGCAGGAAGTCTGTCGACGGGCGAGAAAGACTCGAGAATGTAGGTGTATCTTTATGTTATGTCTGAGGCTCTACGTGTTCACGCTTCGACACTTCTCTCCAGACTAATCGATGCACTTTGCATGCAATAATCATAAACTGACGGTTGTGAGTACAGATATTCGGTATCTTACATATATTTTCAGCTCATGGGCGTTAGGTTACTCACCTACGTTGTTGCCATCTAGGCTAAAACATTGTTTTCAGCCGCTGCAGAATTTTAGGATTCTATGTGCGGCTCCGATGAACAACTGATGTGTGCGGATGCAGTGGCGACGATCCTCCATACGTGGAAATTGCACAGTTGTTCAACGATCGTCCTCGTCGCTCTTCTGGCATTGTATGCCTTCAAAGTTATCGCCGATGTGGACTGCGTTGGAGCCGTCAGGTGAACCTACCTGTAAGGGAAGGCATCGTGTATTTCACTGTGTACGTCCACCTCGTTCCGTTTCTGATGCGCCTCACGCTATACAATCAACCAGCATCCTGTTTTCGGCGCTCCTGAACGTCCTGCTCGACACGGGATATTTCTCAGCACATGACTGGTATCCGCTTCTTTTTGTTGCACTGCAGTCGGTACCCATGCTCACGTTGGTCCCTCGATTCATCTTGAGCCTGCGAAAGCCACATGCCCACAACCCTGAGGTAGACGCAAAAGCGAGATCGACGCGGCGTTTGGATTGTCGGTGGCGTCAGACCACGACGGTGTTGCCAGTGTGATCATGTTTGCGGATGGGCTGCAAAATGAAGAGGTTCTAGGGAAAGCAACCCAGGTGGATCAATGGATGTATGGCGGTGCGATGGACCTGAGGGTAGGTGTCTTATGGTCAATACATGGCAGGCGCGTTGTACCGCGTTATTTATTTAGCAGACGGATACGCTAGATCACCGTGATTATGATAAAGTCATATGGATGGCGTGGCTTCCTTGGAGACGAGGATCAGCTTACTCCGTAAATCTGTTACGCA
The DNA here is from genome assembly GCA_038094615.1 of Heimioporus aff. retisporus. Taxonomy (NCBI): domain Eukaryota; kingdom Fungi; phylum Basidiomycota; class Agaricomycetes; order Boletales; family Boletaceae; genus Heimioporus; species Heimioporus aff. retisporus. Next base: position 11,284 of record JBBPUI010000564.1, read on the forward strand.
CACATCACCCTTTTGCACATGTTCCACCATCCATCCATTTTCCAACCTGCGTCATCCTGTGGCTGCTCCAATCTATCGTTCGGTCCCTACGAACAGGATGGTGCTCATCGCACCGTGGTCCCTAGCGGTTGGGCGTGCAGACAAACAAAATGCAGTGTCGATTGTCCAACCATGAATGCCCCGGCTGCGGGCATATAGCTCCTGCAAGTTCCAGGTGAATCGCAGGACGAGCGTAGACATCAGAGGCATATGGCAATAAATGCATGCCATCCAGATGAGGGTAATGTTCCGGTGGAAAATAGCAGGCCGTTCCAAGTGGTTGCGGACGAGAAGACACGTTCGACAACCAGTTAGATGGTATCCAAAAGACGAGATACGTAGGGCTCTCACCGCATCTCAATTTAGGCTGTGACCTTGACTGCAGCCTTGAAGATCACCGGTGTACGCCGTTCGTGCAGGAAGGCGTGATGATTCAAACGGTTCCGACAGCGGAATTGGGGTGTAACGAGTGTTGGGGCGTCGGAGGTGGGGAAACTTGCTGAGAAGAGGCAGTGGGTAATACCCGTTGTCGCGGTGTCTTAAAGGAGTGTCGAGAATTGTTAGCAGGGAACGGAGCGGTATTCCGTTGGGATTTACGATACCAGATACCCTCTGTTCTCTACGAGATTGCGTTCGAGACCCGGTTCGTTGGGCCATGAGTGAGTCTTGTGCGGGCCTCGTCCTGGCTTCGTTTGTGCCATCTCCTTGCTCTGGTCCTCCCGCCATGCATTGCCATCCTGCGACTTCACCCGACGTGCTCCGACACGGTGCGTGGCCATCACCCTTCCAATGTGCATGGCCTGGCTTCCAGCCTGCATGCCTGCAACAACAACACGCGACAACCGCAATAGTGCGCACTAATCGTGTGGTCACTGGTCATGAGGCAAGGGGAAGGCCGGAGCGGAGTGAGGACCGGGAAGGACTAGGGTGAATGGCGACGACGCAATGATCACCGCGCCGACGCGACTATCGCGTCGTCGTTATCATCATTGTCGTGGGTCGGTACTCACTGTCCAAGTGGATACACAGGGAGAGATGGTAGGGGAAAGGCGAGGGCGGGCGGGTGTGATGTGGGGAGAGTGAGTGCGGCGACTGGACATGTCGGGAGAATGACGGAGGTGGATATATGCACAACGAACGCGCATGTCAAGTGAACTGGGATAGGGTGTGCATTTAGACACGGGCGAGACTTACGGTTATGGGCTCGAACGAACACAAGGGACTGGCCGTGCAGCCAATGTCATTGATGACGGTCGTGGGCCAGGCAAGATGAGGGCGGACGGCAGCGACGACGACACGTTGACGATCATGTTGCTGTCCCCAGTCACAATTTGACTCAGAAATCAGAATCAGCAATAGCGGGTTCATGTCGGCGCACACTGCAAGCGGAGTAGTGACGAGTCGAGATGGCTGCGGGTAGCTGCGAGTTGGGAACGGCTCACGGCGGCAACGCACTTCTGGCCGTGGGTGATTGCGCCGACTGAGTGCATCGGGGTTTGGGAGGGAGCAATGGGACGCGGTTGCGGTTCATGTGGGGCCCTTGTTGATTTGCATGATGGCCTGAGTGTCCACACACCTCCAATTGGGCTGCATTGGACGAGGAGTAGTGAGTGCTGTGCGAAGGCTAGCGACTGAGCAAGCGTTGCCACGTGAGATGTCACGTGTCACCTCCATCAACGATCCTATCGCCCGACCGTTCTGACCCCAGGCATCAACACATTCTCGGTAGACCTCGCACTGGGCTCGGTGGAAGGAATCCCCGAGCCTCGTACTCTCAGCACCTCCCCTCCCTTCTGCTACCCCACCAGTCCACACATGATCTCGACTAGTTCACCCACTGGCCGATGGAGTTATACACCCGTCGCACTCCAACTGTTGTATCAACCGCTCAGTGCCCGTGCTCTCCGTGTTTCCGACTGTGCTGCTGGCCACTATTACCTCTCTTTCAACCATTGCCTCTAAAAGGTTTATCACCTCTCTTTATTTCCCATTTCCTCCTCTCTTACCTCTCTGCCTTTCTAGATGTCCGCTGCACAAAGGGCTGACAACATCCCGTGTTCATCCAAGCCCAGAACAGGGCGAATTACCACATCAACCAGTTCGACAAAGAGGTCCTTGTGCTCGCTCTTTGCTTTTCCTCGTCGTTTCTGATTCTGTGACAGGTCTCAAAATACCGGGTGCTGACCACGTTTGAGCAACACGCCCAGGTGCCCAAGACCTTTTTTGCCATTGGTACTGTCCTGCTCGTCGCCCTCTTCCACTTTATCAACCTCCTTGCCGCGCCGATTTCAGATCTCATCGGATTGGCCCTCCACGCCTACTCTTCGCTTAGAGCCCTCGAGCGACCTGCCCCGCGAGACGACGCCCAGGCTCACCCCTGGGTCATCCTGGGTTACTTCAACTTCGCAGAGAGCTTTGCGCTGGGAGTCATCCTGTACTGTGTTCCGTGGTGTTACGCACTGAAGATGGTGTTTGTGCTCTGGCTGCAGCTGTCAAACGTTTGGGTGCGTCGTTGGATGTGATGTTTGCATCAAGGCTGTATCCCCTCATGTTGGTTGTCGGTAGGGCGCTCAAGTGTTGTACAGCTCAGCCATCAAGCTTGTGCGGCCAGCGTTGAGTGTTACTGTGCGATCGTCCCTACCAACAGGGTCACAGCAGAGAGGTTGCACGACCGCATCCACACTGCTATGGCGGATCAACTCAGTCGTCGTGTTTCTGTTGACTCAGTCTATGTCGCCATTTTTTTTTTGTTTCTGCATTTCCCTCGCTTCTTTTGCTTTGTTTTGTTGCTGCGTCGGTGACGCCTTGTGACTCCTATCTGCGATTATAATGTCTGATTTTATTTCATGGCTCTCCACCTCGCATGGACAGTTAGTCACTTTATTTTCTGCAGGACGCCCTACGCACCGTAAGGACCGGATTGGACAGTGAGTGGAGCATGGCATATGAGTGCGACTTGCTGCGGAGCGGTGCCTTATGGATGGGTCTAGACTCCTGACTCTGTCCGTATCGGGGCGGGGCGAGAAAAGACTTTTGGAATTGCAGAACATGAAATGACGCGCGACGTCAAAAGAAAAACAAGTATCTGCAGCCCTGCCGACGAGGCGACCTCACGTGTCTTGGACGTTGAAAAACAGGTTCATCACCGTCTTACCTATGTGTCACTTGAACGAGTACTGCAGCGATGCGTTTGGAGAAATGTGTGTTCGCCTCCAAGTTGGGGTACGATTGCGGTATGTCATCGTATGCATCCGGAAATATCATAATACAGGACAGTACTGGTACAACTACCCTCAGCGCTCTGACGCGTGCTAATTTCCTCCAGCATTAAACCAACCACCCGACGATTTCAGGTCCATTGTCATATACACACTGCCGCAGGGTGTGATCGCGATTCGCGCATGATGACATGACGGTGCTTTTGTCGCCCTCCCAAAAGGTGCGAGTCTACGATCTTCAATCCCGCGCGCTTCGAGTGAGCTACATAGGCGGACCGAAGCACCCTCTCCCCTTCGTGCATCACCGTGCCATGACGCGCCTTTTGATATCGACGGTCACCCCGGACGCGAGGACAGCGATCGAGACGGCGGGTTTAATGGAGGTGCATGACGCCACAGGCAGCCGGGAGCGCGCCTACCGATTCGGACCCGCGTTCCTTCTGCTGGAAAGCAGCCATTCGTACGACACTCGCTCTTCAACACGTCTGCTGTTACTTACCCACTCCCTCGTCCTCGGGATCCCCAACGTATGGTCTTTCGAACGGCATGCGATCCTCACGTTCGGCCACTCAGACCTCCACTGGCGATGCATTTTGGACGGCACGGACGAAAATAGTGCATCAAGTGTCTGTTTGATGTCGGATCTGATGCTCTGCCGAGTTACGGACGGTGGTGCCGGAAGCCCGCATGTTTGTCGAGCAAGCTCACGACCTCCGTACGCCCACCCGTTCATATTCCATAAGATAATATCGTTCATTGTTGTTTCAGTGTCCTCGCCATCGCCTTCGCGCCATGAGCTATCATCCTGTTTCCCGACTGTTTTGGCTCCAACTATCCCCGCGCTATCGACCGCGCTGCCACAGGAGGGGAGCGGAGCAGATGGAAGGAAAGGGGAATAGATGTTGACCGAACCTTGATTAGATGGGTGTGGCCATCTTTTTTTCTTTCCTTCTGTGATGCCCTCTGAGGGCGTGACAGTGGCTCATCGCAGGTGCTTGCCACGAGGGAGGCACAGCATATACTTAAAGGATGGTTTCTGATTCCATCCAATCATCTTGATGTTGTCGGATGCTCAGAGCTTGCTTGTCAATGTGTCAGTCTGTGCACAGGGGAAGAGGCGTCTTGTTTGGCCACCGTGTGTCGTTCACCCATCGATTGTGTCACCCATTGACATATCTGGTATGTGTTCATCCGAGTCTGCACAGGTCTATCACGGTCTTGAAGTGCATGCCAACCAACAGCATTCATAGTCCCGCCCAATTATCAGACGGGCTGCGGCGGACATGAAGTGAAGTCGTACTCTCATCAACACCCTTGATGTGACTTCAATTCGGTCACGCCGTAAGACAGTCACAGTCTCCGTGGATTGGGTTATAGTAGGACCATTCACCCGTTCCTTTCCAGATTTCACCCCCGTTTCCGTGTGATATCCCAGCCTCGAGTTCATGTCTTCCACACTACAGTTTGCTGTTCAAAGCATTCTATTCAATAATTATGCAAGTCGTATGGTGGTTCAACTTGCCCTTTTCTGCCGTTGACCACCCATTCTCTAGTCATACTAATGATTGCCGTTGGATATGATTACAGTGTGTAACACATTTCCGCACCCATGCCCGGATGATCCTTAAGCTATCACAAATTAGTTCTTACCATTCCGGATGAAGTAGGTCCATGTTCTTGTTGCCAATATCTGATAACTGATTTCAAAGGTCCTTTGCAGATCGAGTATATTTGGGTCAGCGAACAATACTGCCTGACTGATCACGTGTTTCACATCACCACAGAGCAAACCCTGGACACGCGTCTCTACACTGTTCATTATTGTGTGTATCTCAGATCTTTCCACAAATCTGTAATCACATCTAATCCAGGTTCGGTACTGTGGTCTGATTTCGTGCATGTGTGTGTGTCACTGGAATAATATCATTGGGTTACTGAACAGTTCACAAGGATGAACAGTCTCTGTATGTTTCAAACTATATATGAGATTTCAATATTACTGGGCTGATTTGGAGTGCATTTACAGGGGGGAGTTCCTTCTTGCCTGGTCCAGGAAAGGTGACATTCCATATTGCTTGTGGTTAATAGGTATGCTTAACTTGTCCAGGTGTAAGTCATTTCAACCCCCCTTCTAGCTGATCAATGAATTTTCCATGGAATTATCATGATCTAATAGTTGTGAGTACAATCATTCAGTGTCTTTTATATTCTTTCACCCTGAGGACATTAGGTGAAATCACAAGCATTTTTTCTAATTGGATTTCAGTGATTTTCCTGACTGCTGCTGAATGTGGGATTTTGTGTTCAGCTCCAGTGTGTAACTGACATTTGTGGATACAGTGGTGATGATCCTACGTGTCTGGGCAATGTACAATCAATCAGGGATTGTCCTCCAAACTCTTCTTGTGGTGTTCATCATTGAGTTCATAGGAAATGTGATCTATAATGTCATATATTCCATGGAAAATTCTGGTATGTGCACCACAGATTCAAGTTATGCATACTACATCACAAGTTGAACAGGTACTACTCAAATACTCAATTTTACATTTTGCACAATGCCACCCTTTCCTTATGTTCCAGTGCTACTGTTAGACATTTCTCAAATTGTGCTTGGTGCACTCATGTGCTTGCTTGTCACAACCCACTACATCAGGGAATTACTTCAGATGTACAAGACAACAAAGCATATGCATCTGAGTCATTATGTGAACCTGCTTGTAAGAGAAGGAATGGTATACTTTCTTGTGTATGTCCACCCAGTTTCATGTCTAAGTTTGAAGCAGCAGCCTGTGCTAAATCCATCAGACAGTGTCCTGCTGCAGGCACTTGTGAACCTGTGGTTTGAAATAGGAGTCATCTCAACATCTGGGTGGTATCTATTCCTGTTTGCAACACTGATACCCATATTCACATTGGTCCCCCGATTCATCTTGAACCTGCGGAAGCTGTATGCCTGCGACCTTCAAGGTAGACGTGGGAGCCAGCTCGACACGGCGCTTGGATTGTCGACAGGATCGGGTCCCAATGGTGCTGTCAGTGCGATCATGTTCGCAGACGGGCCGCAGAACGAGGAAGGACAAGGAGAGGAGATCCAGATGGAGGAACGGGAGCATGTAGGTGCGTGACAAGGATGGGGCCGGGATATATTGGGTGGTCGATGCATTGCAGACGCGTTGTACCATATCATCTATGTATATATTTTGAAGACGGATGCGGCTTGGGATGTGACCATTATGATATTGCTGAAAGTGAACATGACGTCTCTAGTACTACGCTCAGTGGCATCGAGAGAAATCATTCCGACCCAGACAAGCATGCCAGGGAGTCCGTCGACAGGCGAAAGAGACTCGAGAATGTAGGTGTCCCTTCGATGTTGTGTCCGGGGCTCTGCCGAATTACTGACAGAGGTGAACGGAACCAATATGGCCATGGTCTCCACCTTCGCACACCATTGTACTCCCCACTTTTCGTATTATTACACCCGTCATTTCTGTGTTCTCGCAACCACCTCAACCCGTTAACCATCAGCATGTCCGGGTTCCCAACCGCGCCGCCGCAGTTGAAGAGAAGAGGTGACAACCGTACTCAGATTAGATGTCGGTTGCGCATCTGAATATTTGATTGCGACCGATATTTGTATTGTCATAGTGTGCGGCCCAAATCGAGTGGGGTATCGCGAGTGCTGGCCACATCGAAGTCCGTGTTCCCACTGTCGCGTATAGAATGCATCCGCATCGACGAGGGTCTGGGACCGTATCGCGCGGGAATGTAAAAAAAAAAGAGTGCCAGCGGGATCCGGAAACAGAACCTGGTGGTCCGGCTTGTTCTGTGGGAGATGCATCGCGCCATGCGATCGCGTTGACTCGAACATCTGGTTCATAGCAAGCCTCTGTATGCTAGCATCCGACTTCGAGTTGTCGTCACGACTTAGTGCTACAGTTGGTACTCCGCCTAAACGATCCTGGGGGACGGCGGTCAGAGTAGTGATGAAGGCCTTCGCGGGTCGAAGACGCACATATATGTCCCCTACTCCCTCACCTCAAGCTGTCTCCGTCGCACCATCTGAAGGTCGGGTTTCACGGGGTCTTGATGTTCGAAGCGGGAGGGCCGACGGACGCTGCTAGGCTCGGCTGTCTATGATGGCCTCTCCCTCGCACACGCGTACGGATCTCGTTCTGGGTCTGGTGCTATGCACTTCCCATTCCGATTTGGCCTTGCATTCGTTAGCACTGTGCTTACTAGTCTTACGGAGCGTGGTAGTCACTCTGTGGCTGAGCAAGCGCGGCCACGTGAGATGGCGTCACGCGTCACCGCGTCACCTCCGAGGGCCCCAAGGATCAACACAATCCTGGCGGACCCTGCAATTGGCTCTGCGCAAAGAACATGCGAGACCGTCCCT
>JBBPUI010000565.1:0-18909 GCA_038094615.1 Heimioporus aff. retisporus
GATTATGAACGTGGGGCCTATATCATGGGACAGCCTGGCATCGGTGCGTTATTGTTTCATATTCGTTGATTATCAACACTCATAATGATCTTCAGGAAAAACGTTCTTTATTATTTACGCACTTGTTCGACTCCTCGGCCAGGGGAAAGCTGTGGTCGTTCAGACCATTCTCGATTGCTACGTGCACTTCAATCACACAGCCACCGTGCATCTGTTCACGGATCCATCTCCGCTTGAGCCGCAGTTAACTCAATACATCTTCTCTGATTCTACACTGGATTTTCCCTATCCCCCTGCAATTTTCAGGTCGTCAGAACTTCCTCTCATCCAAACAACCTCCCCTAAGCCAATCTGCTGGAAAGAGTGGAGTAAGCAACACAACGTCAACCCCTACATCATGGACATCTGGTCCGAAAAGGATATGATGAACCTTGCATAAGTGGTATCCTCATCATTTCCGCCTAATCTGACGTTCAGGTGTCATTTAGTATCCTGTCAAGCCTGGACTTGCAACGTGTAGTTTCCCTCGCGAACAAATGGGGAAACATTCCCCGTACTGTTTTGACTTCATTTGATACAGATGACAAAGATATAGAAGACAGCTACAGCGAAAAAACCTTGGGTGCAGTCGAAGCGTGTCCAGAGTTCATAAAGCAAGCCTGGGATGGAAATCTACAGGACAATGCTGCATCAATGTTCTTTTTCCTTCGCCCTGGACAACGTGCTGGAACCATCAAACGCCAAAAGATCTTTGTTCACTTGCCGACATACACCATCATCGGCCTCTTATACGAGACACTTTATGAACACGACAAGACGGAGCGAGTGAACTTCATGAAGCTCTTGGCACAAGACTCGTCGACTCGCCCAACTTATGGCGTATTCTATGAATGCTTCTGCCACAATTTTTTGCTTGCAGGAAAGATGCTCGAGTGCTCTTGGCGCGAGGGGGGGACTAGCTTGTTAGATGGAACAAAGATACTCGCTTCTTCGACCCAAGACGAACTCAGGTTTCACGCTCCACCCTTCTATTGGATCCCAACTGAGCGAAAATTTGCTGGAATCGACGGCATACTCGTTTTAGCTTCCAAGGTCGTTACATTCCAGTTCACTGTCGCCGCGGAGCATAGATCACCGGTCAAGGGGCTCCGCAAGCTGCGACAACTTTTACGGGGCCGTTTGAAAGAAGCCCCTTGGTCATTACCTTGGTCAATGGCGTTCGTCGGCGGCGAGGAATCGCGCGTTAGAAGAATCGCAGACAGGTGTCCTAAGCTTTCGTTGTGGATAGGACGGCCTGATGTGGCAGTCGGATGGGCGGTCATCCAGCCATTTGAGTTAACAGATATTGGCATTAAGGTAAATGGAAAGTCCATTCCTGCGTGGTCGTATTCTCACTTAGTTGTTAGTGGATGCACGCAGAGGGCCCAGTACCGGTTGGTCCGTCTAAGGAAGAAGTCGAGGAAATCGGTATGGAGGTGGTACCAGAGGCAGACGCAGACGCCATGGAACAAGCATAATACGAGAAAGGTACATGTGATATGCACTTGAGACGTATAGTGTCGTTCCACCATTTGCCTTGAAGCTGACTGTTCTTTCCATTACCGAGTCAGCTAGGTAGTGGCATCCGTGAATGGGTCATCAGGGTCAGAGTTATCCATACAAGAAAATCAACGTTATACTCCTACCAGGGTCAACATTACATGCGCTTGCATCCGATAACAATAAGAAATAAAGAGTAACAATCCGGGCTACACACCACCGGAACATCGCCTGGCTTCTGTTTCCTCTTCGGAGACAATCCGACCGTGGATCTCCTTTTCGGCTTTTTGTACAAGCTGCGCGAGGCGATCGCGGTTTGCACCAATAAATGACACGCAGAAGCCATGGGAGAGGAGTGATCCGGGTGCCCTCTGCGCGCGCATGGATCTGCAATATGGTCAAATATAGGGCGCGATCGTGGACTCGGGTTGACTTGACATGTCAGCACTCGAACGACAAGAATAGATGCGCGTGAGATGGACCTCGTGAACACTTGCAGATGACACGGGCGGACGTCTGGAAGGGGAGTGGCAACAAGTGCTTCGGATTGTCGAGTACTTTCTGGAGGAAGGGGATGCCTGGAAAGACGCAGAGTTGACCCTCGAGTCGGACGATGGGCAGTATGGGGGCGAGTGTGAGATCGGGCGGCGACGTACGATCCAGATGTCGAGGGCGGCAAAGAAGAGGCGTGTGGAAAGATGGTCATGCGCCTGCGGGCCGAGCGGAGTCGGTCCGGAGGTCGAACGAAGTGCGGTTGCGGATGTGTTCATCCATGCATCCGAGTGTTTCTGGGCGGAGCTAAGCTGCTGCAAGAACGCTGGCGAGGGAGACGTACGAGATATCCAGACGGTGTGAGGTGCGATAGTCAGGATACTGCTCTTTCATAGTTCGACGAAAGATTTGAGTAGGACGACCACATCCCCATACTTTTGTCTGACAGTATTTGGCAACACCTGAATTGCCCATGCCAGTGGAAGCTTTCTAAGCATCTCGAAACAAGAAATATACGTATGTAAGTTTTTAATGGACTGTCTTTTGGTTCTCCAATTTAGACAGGTAGACTGCTTATCTTCAGGTTGTTCGGATAAGCCGCGGATATGTACTTATCTCTCGGAGGCTTGTCTTGTTCTCATAGGCCGTCCCACAGCCATACCCATCACCATAAAATCGCCTTCTTCTGGATCTCATGATGTCTGATCTGAAATAGCTCTAGCACGCCGCACGTATTCGACGTCGTGTGGCTTTACATCTCCCCATGTCGGCGCTTCACAATAATGCAAGCACGGGCAAGATCGAGGATGTCACAAGCATTTCTAAGGACAAGGCCGATAGCTCCGACCAGCGTCTTATCGACCTGGGGTATAAACCCGAGTTTCGACGTGAAATGTCACTCTTCGGGGTGCTGGGCATATCATTTTGCGCGATTGGGATTCTCACAGGGATGAGTAGTGCCTTTCAGACTGGATTATTCTCTGGAGGCCCACTGGGATTGTTCTGGGGTTGGAATGTGGGCAGCTCCGGTCTTCATTCACGTTCTAGACCCTTAACTCACTAAATGATCAGATATGCAGCGTCTTTATGTTTCTCATCGCCCTCAGCCTAGCAGAAATTTGCAGTTCATAGTGAGTGTTTTGACGCCTTTCATACCCCTCCACTGGCAGGTTCATATTGGTGTCCGTAGCCCGACATTGGGTGGCCTTTACTTTTGGGTCTGCAAGATGAAGCCCGACTTACCGATCCTTGGGTGTACGTCTAGATTAATGCTTGTCCGTGAAAGGTGGTTTCATGCCAGTCTAGTCTGCACAGGTTGGATATATTCCATTGCAATGGTCTTTACTGGGACAGCTGGAAATCTTAGGTGAGTTTCGTGTAATTCACGGTCGTTATACTCCTGACAAAAAAAAAAGTGTGGCATTATACATTGCTTCCATGGTGGAAGTTGCTCAGGGGCGCTCTTTGGCCCGTGTCGAAATTGCTGCGATAGCTTGGGCCGTCAATATTAATTCAGGGATAATCAATACAATCGGCACGAAGGCTATCGGACGAATGAGTACTATCAACGTTTGGTGGACCTTTGGGGGCACTTTCGTGCTTGTGATAGCACTACTTGTGAAGGCACCTGTGAAGGTAATTTACTTGACAAATGCTTTGCTCGAGCGGTTGGCTGATCCCTTGGAGAATTCGGCCGCCTTCGTATTCACCAACTATGAAAAGTAAGTACAGTTTCGAATATGCCCTTCCTTGGTCCAGATCTGATGGCTCGAGTAGTTACACTGGATGGAATTCCCGGGGCTTTGTCGTTCTGTTAGGTTTTCTCCAGGTAGGCGACGTGCTACTGGGAAGCCTCAATGTTTCTGACAGAGTACAGGCTATCTATACACTGGAAGGTTGTGAAACAGCCGCTCAAGTCGCTGAGGAAGCAAAGCGTGCTGAGTTTCTGGCACCTCTCGCAGTTGTAGGAAGCATTGCAGGCTCGTGGTTTATCGGGCTTGCATACATGCTAGCCCTTCTCTTTTCCGTACAAAGTATCGCTGATGTTCAAGCAACAACCTATGCTATACCCATCGCGCAGTTGTTCTACGATGCGGTTGGACCGAAACTCACCATCGTGTGTCTCGTAGTTGTCGCATTTGGACAAATAACAGCATCGGTCACAGCATTCACAGCAAGCTCACGGCTGTTTTACGCTCTGGCGAGAGATAATGCATTTCCTGCGAAGTCAAAATTTATGGCCCTCAATCGATTTCAAGCGCCCTACTGGGGTGTGTGGACGTCAGTTCTCGTAGGATGTATTCTTTCGTGTGCCTACGTAGGCTCGACGGTTGCGGTAGGTGTTTGCCACATCTTGTTGGTCATCTAATACATTGTTCCGCAGTTCAATGCGATGTTGTCCTCAGCAGCGATATCTGTAATGCTCAGTTATCTGCAGCCCATCATCATCCGAGTGTTTTGGCCGGACTCGTGAGTGGCTTCCCTGATAAACATATTTGCATTGAAGGTTATGCTAGACTTCCGGAACCTGGTCCTTTTAATCTTGGAAAATGGTCGTGGCCCGTCAACTTTGCGAGCTTTTTGGTTAGTTCAATCAGTCATTTCTATTGCTTTCTTCCTCACTCTCTTGTAGTTCAGTACATTTATTTGTATACTTTTCGTGTTGCCCACGTCGTATCCGGTGAACGTGTACAACATGAATTATGCCGTACTGGCCATCGGTGGAGTCCTGCTGATTGTTGCTGTGAATTGGGTTACCTGGGGTCGCCGTAGTTTTGTCGGGCCAATGCAGACTTTTGGTGTGTAAGAAGGAGCACTTGCATGCATCATGTATGTACAAGAAAGCAAAGTCGACCCTGCGTCAGAATTAGTAGTGTCAGTCGCGTCGCAAATGCCGATCACGTGCTTTGAAATCAATCGGTGGCTCCCAGTCTCATCGCAACATGTCTATAAACAAAATTCTGGATTCTGCCGGACCGGCCCCTAATGGCGGGCAATAACTACAGGGCTGAAAAGGAGGCATTTGTCTCCGGGATGACTGGGTCTTCCGTCTTCCACGTAAACGCCATATCAGTGGTCGCGTTGGTGAGTACTTATGTGACGCGTCCGAGGTTCTATTGCTCAAGGCCATACAGGCGTCGATAACATTGTACTCCGCCCTTCGGACGCGTTTCATAGTGTTTCGCTCCATGCCGTTCGTGTTTGAATGGGTGGTGTTGGTATCACCCATGTTGCTTGCATTGACAGTCTATGCCGATGCACCTGGGGCACTCTCAGTCCTTCTCTTGGTTCCAACCTGCGTTTTACTCCTTCTCCCTCAAATCGACAGCGGGTCACCTTTACTTTCAAATGCGAGCCAAATCCAGTCAGGCGCGACTGCACGAGATGGCCGCGTCAACGACGGACCTGCGCAACAGAGACTCAGACCGCTCCCAGCACTCACCATATATCGTGCCAACATGATGCTAATGACGGTATTTTCAATCCTTGCCGTCGACTTCCCGGTCTTCCCGCGCTCGCTTGCAAAGTGCGAGACTTATGGTGTGTCGTTGGTGGGTGCCATCTTTTACATTGGTGGGCTCGTCTCGATCACTTTATTTAGATGGACTGCGGAGTCGGGTCCTTCGTCTTTTCCCAAGGCATTGTTTCTGCGATACCCCTCATCAAGGATCCTTCCCAGCTGCACGCGGCCGTGAAACCAAAGTTATACCGGATACTCAAAAAGACTCTACCGATCGTCGTGTTGGGTGTCTTTCGCGTGATGCTGGTGAAAGGAACGGAATACCCTGTACGGTGACCGATTTATTCTTACTTGAATTCACGAGCTGACTTGTTCCAGGAACATGTCACCGAATACGGCGTCCATTGGAATTTTTTCTTGACACTTGCTATTCTACCTGTTGCAGAAGTAGCCCTTCACCCAATCATCAAATATATGCCTATATCACTACTAGGCCTTTGGATTGGCGTCTGTAAGAGAGATATGATCTGGTTCGTGTTCTGATCTGACGAACTCGATATATCACAGTACACCAATTTACACTGTCGTTTTTGGGACTAGAAGCCTTTCTCCTGAATGCGCCCCGAAGTAATATAATTTTTGCGAACAAGGAGGGAATGATTTCGCTCTTGGGTAAGAAGCTCCCCGATTTCTGCATAACGGAGTGCCTCATGTCCGTAGGTTATCTTTCGCTCCATATCATGGGCCTTTCGCTCGGCACAATCATCCTTCCACCTTCCCCATCCTTTTTCCGTAAACAACAGGCCGCTCTATCCGAGGGTGGTGATGCCCAACGGCTCGCAAAATTGGACCCCTCTGCTCTTAGACAAAAAGCAAAGACCACTATAGAACTCTTTTCGTACGCCCTTGTCTGGTGGGCTTTATTGGCGTTTGTACAGCGCGGTTTGCAAGTCTCCCGAAGAATGGTACGTCTTATTATATCACCATAGTCTAACCGTTCACGCCGTACGAACGTGGATGCTTTCTTGACCCAGGCAAACTTGCCGTATATCCTCTGGATTGTCGCCTTCAACACATCATTCCTTCTCGCATTTTATTTTATAGATATGATATTTTTTCCGGCTCGTATCTCGAAGGTCAGAGACCCCTTGGATCCCACGGGTAAAAGAATTCTGCAAGAGGACCCCACGACCTCCTCGTCCAACTCGGCTCCCGCATTGCTCGAGGCCATAAATAAAAACGGACTGATAATCTTCCTTGTCGTGAGTTCCTCATCCAGCCGGAACCACCCAATTTATCTCATTATGAATGCAGGCAAACGTGGCGACGGGCCTCATCAACTTGTCAATTCAAACAATGTACACACCCAACGTCACAGCAATGCTCATATTGTTTGGGTATTCATTTGGTACATGTTTGTTCGCTTGGATATTTCGCCGTAGGCGTATCTGGACAATATGATGTCTTGGCACTTCCAGCTGCTTTGCCACGGTGGTCTAACATGAATGGAGAGGTTCCTTGTTGATAATTTGGGTAAAGATCTCCAAAGCAGCCGCGGGCTGGAATGCGGGCTAAAGAAAGGTCGTTCAGGCTATGTTTGGATCGTGTGTGCGATCCTCGACGTACCACTTCGTGACCGGCACCATAGACTCGCCTACATACAGGTCGAGTGAGCAGGTCAGCACGAATTGTTATGATAAAAGGTGAAATATACATACGCAAAGGTGAAGTTATCCACGTTGGCGACGGCAGCGATAGGCGTGCCATGGAGAGTGATGTTACTGAGAGGCGTGTTGTGCAATGTCTCATTTCCGTACCAATCCATGGCAAGCACAGAGGCGTAACCCTGCAGGATTTTGCAGGACATAAATAGGCAATGTAAGAGGGGAACCGAAACCTACGCCAAGCCAATTGCAACTGTAACAAACAAATCGTCAGAAAGACGGCCGAGAGATTGAACAAACACGTACTTGATGTCTGCATCGCCAGCCTAGCAAGTTTGAAACAGGGTTTCAGTACAAGTTAATTTCGCTTGGGATTGCGTACCCAGATGAGGACCTTAAGCCCGGAATTGACCAACGCCGAGAGCTCAGGAAGCCACGTTCGCGCGTCCTATGGCATATCAGCTCGTGAGTTTGACGCGCACGGAGAACTCGATAGGACATACATCCCCTGTCGTTACAAATAACTCATAAGGAGGGTCGGGACATTCTCCGTAAGGGGCTTCAGCGCCGATCGCGCTCATGACCTCCGGAAGACTCAGGTAGTTCACGTAGTATTCAGGAGGGAATAACGCCGAGGAGTTCTGGCGGAGATCATCGGGATCCAGGTTTCCAACTGCAGGGACAAAGATGTTATTGCCCTGTCGTGTCGGTGGGTCGTCAGAATTTCCGATGGCAGACAATCTTCCAACGTACACAATAGTTGTCTGCCTGTTGACATATATTGTTTGACTCGGTAGAGTTACCGGCATTGTAGCAGTCTTGCTCTTGCGCGACGCATCCATTGGGGCCGTAGAGAGCCTTGGAGATATTGAGCAACACGTCGTCAGGTTGAAGCTGGCCATATCCCGGCGCGTATGTCGCAAAATTGTAGTAAGCGATGTTTTGTATCAAGGGATCGTACCAGCCGCTGCCATCAACATCACTCAGTACTTTGAATGGGTAATCGCTCTGGTGTAACCTACTTATTGATCACAAGCGCGCTGACGACGATAGGTTCGCCCTGGATTGTACCGCTGGCGATCAAGGCATTCTGTTCATCAAAGTATGTCACAAAGCTGGGTCCATAATGACCACCGTAGCTTTCGGTGGAGAAGATGAACCTAGTCATATGTCGCGAAGATCATATTCCGAGGTAAGACGGTAGCGTATTCATGGCACGTACTCGCGACTCGCATACTTGGAGAAGACCTTACTCTCGAAAAGCACCTGGAATGCTCTCCACACAAATGGCGCTGCAGCCTCTGTGCTGTTGACCGTGTCCGTTCCATAAGAGAACCCGGTGCCGATGGGCTGATCAATATAGATCACTGGAACGCGAGATGAGTCGAGTCCTAAAGACAAGCATCCACGAACACGCACTGTTGCTCACGTTGTTCCAACTGCCTTCCTGTTCAAATGTCATCTATCGGTAATCAAAAAATGCTCTCGCCTGTATGGATTTATGTATGTCGTGTTGTCTTCGCTTACGAGGCATGGTCCATTCTCTGGATCGAGTCAAGCATGTGTATTACATACATAAATCAGGCATCAACACATCAAAGCGACTAACCTTGAAAGAGACCAATCATGGAGGAGCATCCGGGGCCACCATTTAGCCTTTCACGTGGGGAAACGTCAAGTTCCATTCCCGTGCTTGAAACATCATTTGCGTCATTTACCAGAGTGTGAACGGGGCAGTCTCAGGAGAGTGACGAGCTTCGAAGAACCAGAACCACTATTACACCAAGGCGTTAGCAGCCGAACAACACCCCTCGGCCACAACAGACTAACCATAGACATGTTTGTCCCGACATCGATGTAGCCAGAATACTGGTTGACGCCGGGCGTCGTTTCACAAATGCCCGAATTTGCAACGTAGCGCAGGTTTGTGTCGTCTTGGATCTGGGAGCGGAACGTAAATTGATTGTTCAATGATTTATCGTTTCGGGGTGAGACTGCATGAACAACGACCGCTCCCGCAAAAAGGGCGGTGACCGAACTTGAAATGATAGCTAGAAGTCGCATTCCTGCTAGCGAGATGTAGCTCGTAGGGACGGGGACGAAAGTAAAAAAAAAAAAAAAAAGAAGGAAGACACCAGCTCGCGTTTTATTATCTGCTGTGGCAGGTTTCAGCGCGCGGGCCCTGGTTACCGGTCTAACGCTGGCAGAACCGGTCGGCTCAGCTGGCTGAGCGAACCTAGAGCGGGCACGCGACGACTTCTATTTTCGCAGGTATTGTCAGATGAGTCTACCATGGCTGAATGGGGTAACCAAGGTAAGAACCCACATAAATATATCCAAGCGACACCTCTATCAAGAACGCTGCGAGAGATAACCAGATACGGGTTGGCAAAGACCAGTACCTAGGCTGATCTCCGTGCAAACCCTTTGTTAGTTCCCGCTAAAAGCTTTGCTCGCTATATATTGTTATTCCATGTTTCATTGGTACGGGTCTTAGGTTCAGCTCCGTGTCAGTGTCCAAGCCGAGATTTTTCCTAGAATGGACTTGAGTGGCTTTACAGGCTTATTAATATCTGAACGAACTTAGCCATCGCAGGGACGTGTGGTGTAATACCTATATATAACTTTGCATCCTTCCGTCATCCTCCTGGCCCATTCCTCTGGTCGTATGCGCACGAGTTGAAAAATGCATTCGTCCCCAGTTTTCGCGTCTCAGAATTCGCAGAGGGATGGGGTACGATTCTAATGCCAGAATTGGGACCTTGGTGGTGCGCAGAGCGAAGCTCATGGTCCACCGGTTGCCTATCTTGTATGTGGTAGTTCATCTGTCGATGCATGCAAACTTCGACAATGAGAGTGGACGACCACGTGAGGGGGCCCTTCCAAATGGAGTAACTTTGTAGTTGTGCAGTCGCGTCGCAAGATCTGGTACACGAGTGACTTAACCAACAACACACTGGCACTATTGTCTGCCGATTCAGTCGGTCCACGGTACGTCTAGCCGTACTGAATCCCTCAGTATAAGAGACGGACACGAACTGTTTGCCTGTGGGTCTTGCTCTTTTCATCCGCTACTCCGAAACGCTCACCGTATTCATTTCGTGTCCACCCACTGTCGCTCTGTGCAATGGCCAATACGATGTTGACCACGACCGCCAATGTTAGCAGTGCAAACGCAAGCACGAAAGGGTTCACGAGAATTGTGAAAATCGTACGTGTCACTCTTCGCTGTCTACAATCGATCTGATGTTCGTTGTTCAGCGAAACATGATTGGTTGTAAATGTGGCGAAGACACCAAGGTGGTAGTACCCGTCCGCACCACCGAAAATCCCTCCCCTCTCAAGAAGTCCGCCACGAATCGGGTCCCGAGCCAGGACCACACCCGCACACCGGTAGACGATGCGATCGCACACGAACTCGCACAGGCGCGGTTCCTGATCCACGATCTTGCTGACCACGTTTTCGGTCATATTATATCCACCGAGATGGCGACAGAGGTTCTCAGGAAATTCGTTGAAGACCGTATTGTCCACGTCCACGAAGAGACTGGCAGTCGTACTAATACGGGACATCTGAAAGCCGCGCTGGGGCCTGAATCCGATCGAGTCAAAATCGAAGATGCTATTCAGCAGGCATTTAAAGCCGCAGATACGCATGATTGCAATCTTCCGTGTATGAACCCACACGACAAGAATCCAGAATCGTCATCCACAAATGCCAAAGGGAAGGGAAACGAAAATCAAGGGAGTAGAAAGGAAAAGGCGATGAAGTATACGTTCAGCTGGCCAACATTTCCCGTGGAACCTCTGAAAGAACATGACCTAGTTTCGTTCATGAACAAAATCACCGATCATGCGTTCGCTATCGTGCGGCCCGAGCTCACCGCAAAGGAACCAGAATCAAACATTCGGTTGCGCCATCGTTTTGCGGCTCCAGAGGACAAGCATCACGCTGTCCCCTTATCTTATGAACCAGATGGGGAGGATATGAGACCAGATTTCCTTCTCTTACCCATCGAAGCATTCAACGACGATCTCACAACGGCGAATCCCAAGTACATTAACTTCACCGCCGCGCGTCTGGTTGGCGAGTCTAAGAACAAGGACGTTATGGCGGGCATTGAACAGATGCAACGATACGCGCGGGGGTTAAAACGTGCGCAGCCCTGGGTGTATTATGTTCTTGGGATGACGGTCACAAAGGACAGGGTAGTGTTCCTACGTGGGGATGCCAGCGGGACAGAGCGCGTCGATTTGATGTTTGCAGATGGCCGTGGATGCGTCGAGTTTATCCGCATCTTACTTGGCCTTGCGTTGGCAGACCAGGAGGACTTGGGCGCAAATCCGGAGGTGCGGATGGAAAGCAAAGAAGCACAATGTGTGCTGAGAAATGTCTCTCATCGTGGTAGTTTTTCGCACTCGAAGGGGAGGAAGAAAGGTCCGGCTTTCTCTGTCCCAGATGGTCTTTTACGCGCGGTGCTCTCGAAGGCTGGTTCCGAGTCTTCGTCGACCCCCTGCGGTCCGCACAGTGCTTCAGCGGCTATTTTTCGACCACAAGTCTCTTCTACATCCTCAAAGCGGGTTCGCTCCTACATAGATGATGACGAGCAGGGAACACCATCCAAGAAATCTAGGACGGATGGGGAGGGAATAACTTCTAATGAACCGAAGATCACAGAGGAGACAGAAAGTGGAGAGGACGCGAAGAAAGTTCCTCGCCTCATCTTCGTTCCCACACGCGCATACGAGTACGATTGCGTGGGGATATTATTCACAGCATGCTCAATTCGTGGGCGGGGAACAACGGTGTTCTGTGTGACCGATCTCGAAGACTCAAACAAGTTACTGGCGTTGAAAATGGCGTGGCAAGACCTTCGGCGCTTGGTGCAACAGGAGGAGGTCATGGAAAGACTGAAGGACAACGATCCTCATCCCAATGTAGTAGTCCCAAACCAGTATGCTCGCTCATTTTGTGAGAAACGTTGTATGCTGACCTAAGTTCAGCTCATTCCAGCCGAAGATGGGTGGGAAACGGTTCACAACACTCGATGTGCTTCGGGGCTTCCTTGAAGACCAGATTGGACAGCTGTCAATTGAGAATCGTGTACTGACTGTCTCTGCATCTGAACTGAGGCGTCCGGCGAAGTATTTCTGGGGTGTGCATGATTTTGTACGCGGATTACGCGGTGCATTACTAGGTAAGTTTGCGGATTGCGAGTTCAGGACTGGAGAGATGATGTGACCACCTGGCAGGGCACGAGTATCTGACAAAAATCGGTATTTTACATCGCGATATCAGTGAAAACAATATTGTTCTTGGGCGGCGGCCGGGCGATGTGCGAGGCTACCTGATCGACTTCGACATGGCCATCTTGCAGGATCGCGAGGAGCCCTCGCCGGCCATTCCGGCGACTCATATAGACCCATTTTACGAATCTCCTGTTCAAAAGTCTTCCGGTCTTCCTGAAGTAGATGAAAACGAGCCGATGAAAGGGATAAGAACGGTATGTGCTCCACGGATATATGATGCGTACTACTTGACGATGATCTAGGGAACTTTTCCTTATATCTCCTATAACGTCCTTTTTGGCCAGAGGCACACATACTTCGACGATGTGGAGTCCTTCCTCTACGTACTTTTTTTATTCTTTTTTTCTTATGCTGGACCACTCTCCAAGAACGAGCTGCGTGCCGCTGACGAGAAAGGGTTTGTGCAACCCGTCGGGTCCGGGCGACATCCTCATACAAGAAACTGGCCAAAAGAATACGCGGATTGGGCAGACGGTTCCCCGCGGCACATAGCCAGTTTGAAGGAGAGCGCCATCGTTCGGTTCGATGGTGTAGCGAAATTGTCTGACGGAAGGGATTTTCTGGATTGCCTCGAGAACAACTGGCCAACGGAATTGCATCGCCCCATCACCCGTCTTGTTGAAGCGGCTTTCAGGACGTTCCAAAACGGCTCGCTATCCACTCCCAGGCAGACAGCACGAACAGAAGTGGAACACGCCAAGTTCGTCGCGATATTAGACAGGTGGCTGGACATGTATTCCGATATTGAAGAGGCGCATTCAAACTGTCCCTTCAAGCAAGGTAAGCTCAGGTCTTTGTGACGGTTGGTTTATAGTGATTTCTTTACCAGAAATGTGTCGCACTAAATTATGCTAGAACCAGCGTGGAATCCGAATCCACTCTCTTCACTTGAACGTGGACAATCTAGAAACTACGCGCTTATGACGCAATATTAGCACATTTAATCTGTCGCGTTTTAAATTCTGGACCTGCCGGACTGTGTAGGTTCGGATCGCGTTACTCGCCCTTCAAAGTTCCTTTATTGCTCGAAATTACTCACTTCATGATCACGCACTGTTCTTGTCAGTTCGGTCGATTCCCCTTTACATAACATGTACTTTGTATCCTTGCACCCCTCGGCGTGGCTAACGACAAGTTGGCCCTGTGACCCTGTGGCTGTTGTACCCATCAGGACAGTCCGGAAAAACTAACAATAGTAACGGAACGGACACCTAAGAGCTTACTGCAAGCATCAAACTCATCCGAGGGAGCTCTGGACGAGGCCAGTTACAGTCAACCAAAGAATGTCTATCTAGCCAATGGACTCATGGTGAGCAATCGGGGAGGATTGACGCTGATCATCAAGTGTTTCGTTCGGCAGAGGTGGTCCTAGATCCGACCGTTGTCGTATAGGACCAAAAGGTGCAAACGCCTCAACGGTCAATGTTATTGTTATTGGACATATACAGGCATGCCGACATTTGCGTCGACGAAGATGGTAATACCAAACGGGAGTTCAAAAGAAAGGACATTGGCGATGAGTGGCATTGTATCCCCTCCCGGTTTCCGTAGACGAACTTGGTGATAAAATACTTGGGACACACCTCCACGACACTCTCGCCCCTTTTACATTTCGACACGTACTCGCGCTCAAGATCCTCGTCATAGTCCTCGTCCGAGTCGAAGGGGCTGCCATAGCGGACCGTAATGCCGGGTGCAAGTTCTGGAGAAGGTACGTTAATTTTTTTGCTCTCCGTTCCAGTAGACAGAACAGGTTTACCGTAGAGCAGGGGTTTCTTGTTCACGTAGCCACTTTCAGCGGCTGCAGGGGCGTCCTTTCGCGCAACCTGGTTACATTCGAAGGGGACCTGACTGGTAATCGTGCAAGACATACCTCGTAGGAAGTCTTGCCTTTTCCGTTGAAGGTCTGCGAGGCCTCAGGCTTCGCGTACTCGCGCTCAAGGTCCTCGTCATAGTCCTCGTCCAGATCATCGAAAGGGCTGCCATAGTGGACCGTGATGCCGGGTGCAAGTTCTGGAGAGGGTACATTAATTTTGTTCACCATTCCAGTAGACAGAATGGGTTTACCGTAGAGCAGGGGTTTCTTGTTCACATAGCCACTTTCGGCAGCCGCAGGGGCGTCCTTTCGCGCAATTTGGTCACCTTCGTTGAAGGGGGCCTGACTAGTAATCACACAAGACATACCTTGTAGAAAGCCTTGCCTTTTCCGTTGAAGGTCTGCAAGGCTCACCGTGACGCTCAGCTTCGTCCTGGTCGTCCTGAGCCTCATCATATTCCTCGTTATCGGAAAAACCGTTGTCGCTGCATTCCGATTCACAGAGAACCACACAACTAGCAGTGGTGTTCTTTGGTAACTTTCTCGTAGCCGAACTGTTCAAGGCAGAAGTAACGGAGAAGGGACGCGCCGAGCATGACATATCTGGCCGTCTGAGGCAACGTTCCTCAGGTTTCTCAGCCCCGAAAAGTTTGTTCTTGTCTTGCGCACTCCTTGATGTGCTGCCGCCAGCGAGTAAACGACCCATGAAGGATATGAATATCGTTGGAAGGAGGTAAGAGACGACATATTGACGAACTTGAATGAAATTCACTTTCAGGGTCAATGAGCTTTGCAACATTCAATATACGTAAATTGACACGATATTAATATGGCTTGGCTCAGGGACGAGTTCCTCTAGTAAAAAACCAGCGCTCTAAGCTCGATAGACTCCCTAAGAGGCGCACCCTCGGGGCTGTTTGGGTCCTCGAATCCGGTGTGGGGAGTAAGGATAGCCACGCTACCGTCTTGCACCGAATCAAAACTGGATCGCGTTTTCGTCACGACGCCGCTCGCACAAACCCCAAAGGGAATACATACCATTTAATCAAAACGAATTCATCCGGCTCCATTCCCTTCATGTACTTCCATTTGTGTTCTGGGCTGTACGTGACACCGTATGTCTCTCCCTCTCTATCCGGGTATATGAGCGCGACGGGCATCAGATCCTTCTTCACGTCGACACTGCGGAAATCACACAGTGCGAGAGGCCATTCGAGCGCTGCATGAGAGATGGGACGCCACAGATTTATAATCTGGAAGCGGCGTTTGAGCAGCGCGGGCGCATCAGAAGGGACGTGGCGGTTGACACGGGCAATGGATGACGCCGTCGTTTGGTCTACGTGCACGAGAGAGACCGGCTGGCGCCTCTGTGGGCTGTCGTCTGCCTCCCCAGGTCGGCGGCGGCGAATCGCTAGCATTCACGTCGTGATCACGGGAAAGGGCGAGAAGCTGGTACACTTACTGTGATCGAAGATGACGACGCTGCTCGCCTTGGTGATCTTCTTGATAAGCTCGATGCTCTCGGGGTAGTACTCTGCTTCGATCTCTTTGTCGTCCAGAAAGCGAGTGTGCTTGGCACTCTCCCTTCCAAACTGGAAGCCAGCATTGTTGAGCGTGTATTTTCCCTCCGACCCGCGAATGTTCTCGATATCGACGTTATGGGGATCTTCGCTCCAGTTGCGATGGTGTTCCCCAGTGCTGCTGTCGGCATTGATGTTGTTAAAAGCCCGAGAGCCATCAGGCGGAGGAGAAAAGTATTTGAGTACACCAGTCGTTGCGTAATTGCTTGAGGACATGATAAAAGATAAACTGCTCGACAGCCGGTCCACCAGACGTTACGTCCTCCATAAATACCTGTGGGACCATCGATCATCGGTCATCCGCTTCGTCAGCCATTCCACATGTCGGTGAGAAACGCCAGTCCTACCTGCTATTTGAGTGCATCGGCTTACTACAAAAGTGAACCTTGTGACCAACGGTCTGAAGCCAGTCCGCTTACTGATAGCTCCATATGCGATTCAAGTCTGAATTTGAGAGGAGATAGGCAAGCTTGCTTTCCGCCGAGGTTCACGACAAGCTGATCCGTGCGGCTTTTGAAACGTGTGAATGTACAGTAGTGATATTACACCATCCCTTTGCAATCACTTGCAATCACGGCATTGACCGGGCGATCTCTTACAGAACACTACGGGTGGTTCAAGAGGACAGGGATAGGCTTGGTTTACCGGAATATGTACATCTACGGTGGAAAGAAGACAGATACAAGCTAAAACCGACAACGATTCCACCGTGATCAAATTATCGACCCCCTACGGGTATCTTACAATATTGGAACGCCTCCCAAAGCTCCTCCATCCAAACGCTGTCCACTTTCTCCCCCCTCGTAGCAGAGTCTCTCCCAACCACCCTGATGGTGAACCCATTGGAAACGCTTGGGAGCCGGAAACAACTCACAGGCCGTTGACCCGGGTGCTGGAAAGGATTGAGCTCGATCGGATACTCCTGTGGTTTGACCAGGTCCTTGAGGTGAGTCTTGCTCAGATGCGACTTCAAACCTGGGGCCGCGAGGCGGACTATGTTCGGCAAGAACGACTCCCTCTCCAGCTCGAGGGAAATTTCGGTGTATTCCGTCGTGCCAAAGGGCACCTGCTGTACGTGGCAAAACAAGACGACGTCCGCCCACGTCGTGTAGTTGGACAACCCCGCGTTTGGAGCGACGATGGCGTCGGGGATGTTCAGATTCATCCTAGAGAGAGAGAGCGGGTGCCAGATCTCGTGTTCTCCGTGAAGGTATATCGCCATGGTGCTCTGTCCCATGGATGGGGGGGCCTCGTATGTATACACAGGTTCGTTTTGTTTCGCCTTGGCCGCGATGCTTTTCTTGCCCGCTTTTTGCACAATTTCGTGCACAGGATAGCCAAAAAAGGTGAGCTTGATATCGGTATGAGGCAATAACAATGCTAGCTCCGAGAAACTGACAACATCGCTTAAGGTGCGGAAAGGATAAAATGTGGCGAAGACATACATGGGGAGCATGTTGAGTTCGACTTCTGGCCCGATGTAGTGAACGTCGAGTGTTTGTCGGTGTCCTGGAAACCCATCGGTAGGGCTTGCGACGTTCAAGACATTGACCAAGAGGTGATATACGGTGAGGGGATAATGCATGAGGAGTGCGGCAGGGGAATCCAACGGCAAAGCACGCCATTCATACCACGACTTCCAGTCAACCACGTTGGCGGAAGATGCAATCTGTGGTTCGTGTCCAGGTTCAAAATAGAGCTTAGGAACTAATCTATCTTCAAGCATCCAGCCTTTTTTGTCGTCGAAGTGCTGATCGAGGAGAAGCTGATAACCATCTCGATTACCGCCAACTCCGTCCGTGCTGTCAGGGTGCGAGTCTTGGTAGATATCGTTTGCGAAAATCGGATCACTGCCACACTCATTCCAGTATCCATAACCGTCCGCTCCCCAGACATCAAAGCAAGCGCGTATGAGCGGCTCGGCAAAGGTGCCATCGGACTCGATTTTTCCCCAGGGAAAGAGCTTCAGGATGGCTTGCACTTCCGGCACTCTCAACATGTAACGCTATAGGATGTGTGGGTGACGACACCATGCCCTATCCGAAACGTACACACACCTTGCTTCTTTCGCAGACATCCTTGTGACGGGCCCCACCGGACCTTCCCTGTTTCCAATCCTTAGATTGACACTGCAAGCGCTCAGAGGGTTGCATACTTCCCAAGCGTAGCAAACTCCGGAACGTACCTCTTTGGAGCAATACAGAACCGATTTGCAGGCCGCGCAGGCGAACGGCTATGCGATCAGGAACAGATGAGCAACACGCTCCATCGCATCGAAGGATTCGGCACCTTGCTCCCCGAGTGCTTGGATAAACCTGTACCACAACAGAAGCAGGTGGGCAGGGGACGGTGTTTCACTTTCACTGGCCGGCCGGCCGAGCTCGGACGCGACGCTCCTTCTCCGAGTTTGGCTGCGCCTTCATATATTGGGCGGTTCACGTTTTCTGCTTTCTGTTTGAGCGACTGCATGGCGGTAAGGAGCTGGGGAGACAGTAAACCTTGGATTTCAAAGCTACATTATATACAATGCAGGGTGGCCTCGCCGCGTTGCTTACAATCCGTGTTCAAATGACAAATGGAGCCCTCGTGGTGTCCTTGAACGTAATCGCGACCGTGGATTCGTAGCGGTGAGTCGTTTGCCTCGCGGTGCTCAGAATCCCCAGGGGTGTTCCACAATATTTGATCCAAGGAATGTTCGTTTTACAGACTTGTATCCAACCCATTCCTTGAATACTTGAATGAGAGGACTAACATTATACACAGGTCAGGAGCTTCTGGAAGAGACAAACACTAGCCGACCCAATGCGATTCGACTTTGATCAAAAATTATCGACATGCCGTCATTTTTGCTTTGGGAACGCTCATTATATCGAAACACTGGCCGCTTTCTTCCCCTTCGCAGAGTCCTTTCCAAACACCCTGATCGTGAATCCGTTGGATACGCTCGGTAGCCGGAAACCGCTCATCCCCCGCTGTCCAGGTCGCTGGAAAGGATTGAATTCGATGGGATAGTCCCGTGGTTTCATCAATTCCTCGAGGCGAGCCCGG
>JBBPUI010000566.1:0-18896 GCA_038094615.1 Heimioporus aff. retisporus
GGGCGGGCGCGGGGGGGGGGGCGGGAGGAAGAAGGAGGAGGCGGATTTCTCCCTCTCTTTCTCTGGATCGCCAGAGGGCGAGAGAGGCGGGGGCGACATGGTGTTGTTGTTCTTTTTTCCCCGGAGGCGGTGGTGGTGATGATGATGGTGGAGGAGAACAAGAAGACCCAGACCGAGAACGGGGGGGAGGAGGAGGAGGAGGAGGGAGACGAGTCGCGCGGTCACACGGTCATCGGACACGAACCCGAGCTGTCACTCGTCACTCTCACCGGCAGACCCGGCGGCAAGGCACTCTGCGGGCGCGCCCAAGCACATGCGGCGTAACCATCGCGACTACTTGGCAATCAGACATCGCCATAAAAGGAAATCCCTCGCTTGTGGCACATGCTCGCCACTTCTTCTCCTCACCGCCAGCATGTCCACCACCGAACCAGGGTATGACTTTCACCGCCACGCGCTCTTCTCAGACCACATCTCTCTTCTAGCGCACCGTCAAACGGCACCTCCTCCTCCGCCGTGAGCTCCCCCGAGCGCCAAAACAGGGGCAAGGGCAAGAACCCCGTCACCTCCCCCGACGTGTCCATGGAGGAGGAGGAGGAGGAGGAGGACGGAGAGGAGGAGGACGAAGACGACGACGAAGAAATGGACGAGGTACGCGAGACGCCGCCCGCCCGCTTGCCCTCCCACTCAACTCCCCGTTTCAGGACGAGGAGGAAGACGAAGAAGAGGTCGAAATCGATCCTTCCGCGATCCTGCCCAGCGGCCGTCGTACGCGTGGCGTCAGAGTCGACTATGCTTCCGCGGAGGCACACGCCAAGGCTGGCCTCAAGCCAGGAGAGGAGGACGATGGCGACGACGAAATGAAATAGGAATTAAACAAAAAAGGATCTCCATGTCCATGTCCGTGTCTGTTCCAACCAGCATGTCGTATGTTATTGCCAAATGGTCCACGTCGCTTGAGAGGCGTATGGGTCGTCTGCCATTTCTGGTCTCGTCGGGCGCTCGTCTTGCGGCATGACAACAAATCCCATGGTACCGTGTCTTGGCATCAGAAACATCCATTGCATAAGTATTCACCAACTACGGACAAAACCAACCAACACGTCCAAAATGCCGCACAGCAGTACAGCAGCAACACGACTAGGCAATCATGCATCCCAAGCGCTCACCAACACACAACCTCATCCATCATTTCATCAGACCCTGACGGGGAGAAACGAAGCATGGACCGTGGCTGGGAGAACAGCATCGAGCACACAACCGACCCACCCGTGCTGTGCCGAACCGGCCGTAAGACGGAAAAGTAAGACACGATGGCAGATCATCGTCTGCAACTTGGCAAACCTCCACAAAAAGCTGTGCTGACGTCAATATTAAAAAAAAGAAAAAGAAAAGAGACGGAGAAGAGACCAATAGAACCAGGTAGAGTAGTAAATAGATAGATCCGACCGACGAGGTGGGTGTTGATGAGATGCATAGTCCGTGCGTCTAATGGTAGAGAGAAGCATAATGTCCAGAGACATACGCAACACGGCCTCCAGCCGAGTGTCATGTTTTGGTCCGAGCGTCTTGTCTCAGCGCCCGTGATCGTTCCACTTTCACGAGACGGCGACGCCATCCCACGAAAGGGCGCTCGAGAAATCCATGTCGACGTCTAGATTGGCGTTGCAGTTCAGGATCGAATCCACAGCGACGTCCTTCACGTTCGGAAGCATCTCTAATAGCTTCTCCATTTCCATCTCTGCACGGACTTGATCGGCCCAGTCGACAGCCCCAATACCACTCAATCCAAGGCCCAGGTCCATGTCCGGAGGACTCGTCTCCATCTTGGTCAGTGCTTCCTTGCTAAACGCATCTTCTGACGAAGTGCTAGAGCTTGGAAGACTGCTAGAGCCAAGCGGTGGTGACGCGAGGATCTCCGCGAACAGACGCGTGAGGTCGGCGTCGGACGCCACCTCGTCTTCGGGCTAATTCTATTGTTAACAACAACAAAATCCAGTGCAAATCAGGTACCTTGGTCGTATCACTGCCCGGCATCTTGCTGTGCTCGCCGGTCCCATCACCATTTGTACACCGCCCGCCCGCTGCAAGGACACTGTTGAACGGCCGACAGTGTTCGCCACCCGTGCTAGGTGGCGAGCGGGGGTGTTGTTGGCTAGGGAGAGGTCGAGCGACTCTTGTGGCAAGGCGAGTGATGCGTCAGTCGCTGACAGAGCGGGACTTGAGGGAAACTCGAGTGAGTCGCTGCCCGCAAAGAGAAGAGGGCTGAGCGACGACTTTGAAGGTGTTGGAGAGAGTGGCAAAGAAGGCGCCGCAGATAGGGATGATGGGTTTACAGATGAAGGAGACAGCGTCTCGGATGGCTGTCCGCTCAACGCGGGCCGGGACAATTGTGACGGACCGCTCGAAGGCGAGCTTGTCGCGGGAGGTGTGGGGATGCCCGAAGTAACCGCAGGGTTGCCCTGCGCAGCCAGTGCTCGCACCACAGCCTCATAGCCTTTCTCCAACGTGCGTATCCGTTCGCGCAGCTCGTGGTTCTCGCGCTCACGTTGTTCCTCGTCGTGCTTGCGTTGTTGTTCCTTTTCGTGCTCGGCGGACGTGCCCGGCTCAGAGACGGTGGCGACAGACGGGGACGGTGTGAGGATGCCGGCACGGAGACGTCTGTTCTCTTCTTCCAACTCCGCAACCCTGCGCTCGAGATAGGTAAATTGGGCCTTGCGGCGGTCACGGGAGTTCTGGGCGGCTATTCTGTTGCGGTGAGCGCGAGCTTCTTTGCGCTCTTCAGGAGTCACAGCTGAACGAGGGCGTTTGCGAGGGGGCTCGTCGGCAGGACTGGGACTGGAATCATCGGTAGAGGAGGCGGGGGAAGGGGGGCGTTTGACGGAGGACGAGGGGAGGGAGAGGGAGGAGGGGTCGACGAAGGCGCAGGGTTGTGACATTGCGGTGGTGGTGGTGGTGGTCGAAGCGGAAGAGGAATAAGGATAACGTTCAAAAAGGACAGGTCATAATTTGTGGCGGGCTGGAGGGAGCTGCGAAGAAAAAAAAAGAAGAGACACGTCGACGGACACGTAGCCACTTTATACTTTGCAATACAAACACAAACACAGCCAAACCACGGACTCTTTAGCAACGTAAGCTGCCCCTATCGGAGGCGGAACTAATTCTGTGATCGACCTGAATTTAATTCAAATATTATTTATTCCCTCACTCCCCCTCGTACAGCCCCTCATCTCTTGCACCCATGTTGGCCAACTTCAAGCAGAGAGTCTGCGATGTACGTCCACCTCTGTTCTTATCCCTGCCATCCCCGTTGACCACCTGTGCTCCAGACAAGCCCAAACCCCGACGATATGACGTTCGATTCCGTATGTGCTGCCCCGTATCAGTGATTTCCAGGATGCTCACGGGAGTCGACAGGAAACCGACGACAGTGCCCCTCTCGGACCCGGCTCGCAAGACCATCGTCAGCTTTCGTTGCCCTCTTCTCGTAGTGTCGTCCAGGTTTTATACTCACCTCTGTATACGGGTCTACAGACCCGCACTCTTGACCCCCCGCCTTACGCCACACCCCCGGGTGACGCAGGGATATCCCCCACCGGGCCAGAGACAGTCATCAACCAACCCAATCCCCTAGCCGAGGATCCGGCGTTGACTGGTGTTCCGTCCGAAGGAACTGCGGACCGCGGCGCTGCGCAAGTCGAGCCCAATCCTCCCCTGATCGACTTCGCAAATGACTCGGAAGAGCCTGAGCCGTTGCCTCCGTACTCTCGCTTTGACGAGCGTCGACCCCGCTTCCCCTTCGCGGCCGATGTCCTGGGACCGTACCCGCCATTGCCCGTTCTCCGTACAGCTGCGCGATGAAGAGCCAGCAAAAAGCTTTTATTGTAGATCTCAGCATATTTGTTTGCTATTTATCGATAGAATCAGGCATACCTGTAACACTACACTAGTCGCTAAAATGATCTTGATCCCGAGTGTAGTGAGGATTGGGTTGACCACCCATAATTGACCCGTACCGAAGATTATCGAAGGCTCGGTGAAAAAGTACGCGATCCGTCCGGTTGGACGTCGCCCAGAAATTTCAAGTTCACTGAAAGTACGTTCGCGACACATCCCGGAGGAAATGTAGAGGTTAATATTATCGTACACTCCACTTTTTTTTGTTGGTCTCGAGTCACAACACATATGTAACTATCTGACCCATCTCCACGGATGACACGGTTACCTCGTGAGCTGAAAAAGAAAAAAAAAATACGGGGAGGGAGGACACACCGAATGAATGCTACAACATCATTCACTTTCGTGAGTCGCGACGAGACCGCCAGTATTAGGCACTACTAAATTTTGCTTCTTGGTTTCGACTTTGAATGTCGGGTGTATTGAGGATCGGAGCTGGTCCCTCGTAATTGACCCCTCGTGCGTGAAGTAAGAAAATCGGCCGCATCGTGGACATCGACGTTGAAGATTGTCGAATGCTTGACGAGAGAAGAAACGTTCAAATTCATGGCAAGCGCATTCGCGTGTCCCGGAGGAAATGCGGAGGCCGGTATTATGCATGCATTCCACTTTTTGTCGGCGGATGACAGTGACACAGATACCTCAAATACGGAGAAGAAGGACGCACCGAGCGAATGCTACAACGCCATTCACGAATATCAGGTACTGCTAGTAGGACCAATGATGTTAGTACGACTCTCGGGTAACTACCAATTTGAATTTGTATCTTGAACTCCTTGTGCTGCGAACGGGGCAGCTGGTCATCAGCTTAAGCTTTCGTCCCAAGGAACCAAGTCCGTTGGGCACCGCTGTCAGATATTGCGGTGAAGTCACAAACGAGTTATCCATTCACAGCCACAACAAGTCACCGCTTATATCCAACGCTCACGACACGCTCGACGCGGCAGAAAACGTACCATGGCTCCACCAAGGCGAACGGATCCAAACTACATGGACGTCGACTCGGATTCCGACATTTCACTGTTGGGCGACGAGACACTGACGGCCCGCGCCCGAGGCAAAGGCAAAGGCAAGGCCACCGACAAGCGCAAGAAAGACAAGGGAAAAGGCAAAGCCAAGGACGCACGTCTCCTTCTTTTCACCCCCACCCCGCGTCGCGGTCTGACCCGTTCGCGCATCTAGCAAGCCTACACGTGGGAAGCGTCCTACACGCGCTCGTGGGACACCGTCCAGGAGGACGAGACGGGCAGCCTGCAAGGCGCGGTGGAGGACCTGATGGCGCGGGGCAGACGCCGCAGGCTGCTCGCACCCGCGGCCGCCATCCGTCGCACCATCATCCGGCATCTCATCCTGCTCCTCGATCTTTCTGCTGCGATGATGGACCGCGACATGCGTCCGACGCGGTTCGACCTGTCCCTGCAGTACGCGCGCGAGTTCATCGTCGAGTGGTTCGACCAGAACCCGCTCGGCCAGATCGGCATCGTGGGCATGCGTGGCGGTATCGGCGAACGGATCGGTGAGATGTCGGGTGAGGGTTCCCGTCCTGACTTGCTTGCCTACGCTGCTCACTCACGTGCGTCCAGGCAATCCCCAGGACGTGCTCAAGTCGCTCAGTGACCGCACGAAACTGGAGCCCGCTGGCGAACCGAGCTTGCAGAACGCGATCGAGATGGCGCGGAGCAGTATGAGGTGTGTTTGACCGACCTGTTGTGTGCTTCTTGATTTTGACCGTTGCAGTCATCTACCCACTCATTCATCACGCGAAATTCTCATCATATTCGGCTCGTTGACCACCTGTGATCCTGGAAACATTCATGATGCGCTCGAGGGCTGTGTAAAAAATAAAATTCGGATATCTGTGGTCGCTCTAGCCGCCGAAATGAAGATCTGTAGAGACATGTGTGATGAAACGGGCGGTGTGTGTATGCGGTGTGCTGATGTCGTTCCCCTCTGATCGGGTAAACAGGCCAGTTTGGTGTAGCAATGAACGAGGGTCACTTCAAAGACCTGCTCTTTGAGCTGGTTCCTCCCCCAGCACAACGCACCGTGTCGCGTAATGGTGCTGGGGCGGCGAACCCCGCCGCGGATCTGATGATGATGGGATTCCCGACGCGCCTTCCTGACTCGTCACCAGCGAGCCTGTGTGCATGCCACTCGGAGTTGAAGAGCGAGGGCTTTCTCTGTCCGCGGTGCATGGCCAAAGTGTGCGATGTGCCAACCGATTGCGACATTTGCGGGTTGATGATCGTGAGCTCCCCGCACCTTGCGCGGAGCTATCACCACTTGTTTCCCGTCAAGCCTTACCAAGCAGTGTACGCGGTGGACCGATTTCCGTACAGTCTGTTCTATTTTTTTCTCATGAACTTTGCAGGACTTCGGTGGAAGACGTCGATGTGCAGACAGACGTATGTCATGCGTGCGGCCGCGCATTTCCGCCCACGCCGTCTACCGCACCCGCTTCTGAGGGCATCAGCCCGCTGGGTCGGTACCGATGTCCGGACTGCAACCACGACTTCTGTTCGCAGTGCGACGTGTTCGTCCATGATGTGATACATTGCTGTCCGGGGTGCGGCAAGTAACGCAGGGGATGGCAACCATTGATCGGCCAGTCGCTAGTACGCGTTGATTCCGTTTCTCTGTCCAATGGCGACAATGCACGTTTCGCTTGCGCTTGTCGTTGCTAGCCCTTCCCCGAAAATCATCGCGTGTTTTCCCGGGTGTGAAACCTGATCGTGGTACATGCATTATTTTCAAACACCTACCCTCGGGCCTATAATTTGCACTCTCCCGCCTGTCCAAACATTGTATTGAAATCTCACCGCACGAGCGGCGACGGCTCGCTTCTGCACCTCGAACGCCCAAATGCATGCCTGAGGCTAAGCATCATTGGCAAAACGCTCATGCCATATCACTATCACAAATTTTACTTCGACTTTGAGGGGCCTTCGGTCAGTACTAAAGTCCGAGGTGATGGCCTTGGCAGTTTATAATTTACAAGCGACGACGAGGGTTTAGAAAACAAAAGCAGCTCACACATATCGATAGTGGAAAGGAGCTACGTTCCTAGATGCTCACTTGCCCCTCGGTCCACTCCGTCAGCAATCACACAGTGACCTCGTTCACAATTCTAAATACAAGGGTAAGTAATTACCACAGATCACGCCGAACGTCCTGGTACATAGCGTCTGACTCCGGAACTTAAAGGGAAAATGTCGTTCTACTATTAGCGGTATGTCGAATTTCCTTGATCTGGGTTCCTCGGGTCCTGGGTTGGTGTCCTTCCTTCCTCTGATCACCATAGAATCTCTAGCCGCCATAGGGAAATCTACAAAAATCCTAAACCAACACGACACGGACGGAATGCTTTTTTTTTTTAGTTAAATCTGAGACGCCAGCGTTCCACGCAGCCGCAAAGTCACGCCTGAAAAGAGTTCAAGGGTATCAAACAACGCCCCGGCCAGGTTTTGCTCGTCAGTGCTTACCTGATCGTATCCCTGCTGTAGTTTGGACTTCATCATGTCCTCGGTACTACTACAGGTCCCGTCGTTCACCGTGGGATTGCCCTGGGGCTTACCCACCACTTGCATGCTCTGATCGCCGTACACGTTCTGCGTGCGTAACACGCTGATTTCCAGGAGCGTGCCAGACCGATGGGAGAGGTCCATCCGGGCGATGCCTAAACGCACGATGATGACCAATGGTGATATCGCCTGCGATCTCTGCGTCAGAACGGGCCAACCCATCACCTCACGCGGCGGACCACACGACGCACCTGGATCTGCGCGGCGATGCCGACGCCAGCGATTCCGGCCTGGTAGCCAGCCGCATACAGACCAAACATGACGATCGTGCAGGCCGTGATGAGCGCCCCACACTCCACCACTAAGAGCAGAAAGCCCCGGTAATTGAATCGTCGCCGGTTGCCCAGCACGGTGGTCGTGCGATCCGCTTTCCAGAGGCGGTGCGCGATGCCAAACGTTGCCGTGACGTTCGTGGCGGTCTCGAGCGCCCAAGAGGTCAATCCGAGGTGCACCACCTGGTGGGTTTTGCCTGTGACTGTGGATGGTATAAAGCCAGCGACCGCGACCGCGCTGACACCTAGTAACCGTCCAAGTTCCCGACGTCACAAAACCACCTTTCAATGGCTGCCACTCACCGATATGTGCGATAAAGAAAAACGACTATCCTTGGGGGTCAGCACGGCGAGGGAGCACAACGACCTGTGATGCATACCGGAATGACGATGGCCTTCCATTTCCGTCCCCAGAGACCGTACAAGCGCCATATCTGCGGTCTCGTGAGCAGAACGAGGTCGACAGAGAAATAACACGAACCAGCAAATATTCTTGTACGTAGTCCTAAATCCGATAATCTTCAGTTATCCTCATGCAGAAACAAGCGGCTCACGTTCAACACGTAGATGTAGAAGCCAACAACAAACAGGGTACCAGGATCATTGTAGTATGCATCAGGGTTGCCCCCAGGGGCGAAAGCTTGGAGCAGCTCGGTGAGTGCGATGACAACATGAGCAGTAGATAATGAGAACTGCAGGATAGCTGCGGCGAGAACACTGTATCATTTCGATGAGCATTGTTTGATTCGTTTAACCAGTGGGAATCACCTGGGAGACAATGAAGGACTTATCACAAAGATATGGAGACATAATCCAAACAGCATGCAGCTTGGAGATGAATCAGCTTCTCCTGCCATATAAAAAACGTGGAGCAGTGGCGCACTTGACGCCTAAGCATCGATAATCACCACAGACGGTTGAGAACAGGAATTCATGCTCTGTATTCCAAGCGCACGCACCATAAAAAATGGCCTCCAACCACCCACAAGTGAGGTACATCTCCCCGATAGTTTGAGCCATGATGATGAAAGTCTCAGAGAGAAGTAAGGGTGAAAATGGGACTGAGGACCATAGCCGTGCGCAGGATAGGACGAGCTATTTTCAAATGACTTCAGTCTCGGCAAAAAAAGCATGGCAGTGTATACTCGGTGTAGCTCTTAGTAGGATAGCCAATCTGCCCTACCACTTTTGGGCTGCTAAGCGGTAATGGATCCCGTTCGGTAGCTTCGGCTCACCTCTGGCCTGAACTTCATCAACAAAGGGTCTGATACGTGGCGCTCGGCTGCCCCTGTCGTTTTGATAGTGTTACGGTGTAAAGGCATCCCTCCAGAACTCTTCCGATGGAAGTTCAAGTAAAGGACACTCTTTACAAGCTCACCCGCTGCCCACATACGCTATAGCTTGAAGCCACCGCTTGTACAGGTCCACCAGGTGGTGCTGCTAGTGCGGTCACCGTGACATCCTCGACAAATCCACAGTCGATACGGGTCAGATCTATTTAGTAATTTGATGGGTGTTCGTGCCACGTTTAAAATTCGAAACGACGAAACGAGAGCATCTTGCAGCCTTGATCGCCTGCAGCCGCACCGATTTGGAAGGACTTGTTCTCGAGGCGCGACGTCTGTCGTCGGGAGGATGCGACCATCAGAAACCTGACGTTCAACACCAGAAATGGTGCCATTTAGTTAGTCTGTCGTGCCTGTCAAAGTCTATCTGGCAGAAAACGCATTTGCAAAGGTCGCGCCTCCGGAAACGGCCGGGCAAGGTGACCCTGCAGGTGTTGCCCAACATCAGCATTCCTGCTGCCAACGGGGGAATGGTTGTCAAAGATAACGACTGCCATCTTTATTCATTCACGTGCATATTTCTGAGGCAATGCAAACACGGCAGGAAGCTGTTCCAAGTTGTCGAGACGGTAGTAGTTTTTTTTTCTGTCATAATTGCATGGTGTCAGATCAAAACTTGAAGCCCACTCTGACGGAATTCAGATTTGGAGCATGTGTTACCATTCGAATGATCATATATCGGGGTTGTTTACATGAAGTCGTGATTGTCTCGATGAAAGATCAAGAGAAAAATTTTATTTTTGATACGCAACACCCCCACGATGGCAACTGTACGAAAACAAACCTTGGGCCATGCTTACTGAGCTGTTTCACACACGCTCAAGTGCCTTGCCTGGCTGTTTTCGAGGCACGGCTTTCTTTAAAGACCTGCTTTTTGAACTGGTTCCTCCCCCAGCACAACGCACCGTGACGCGCAATGGTGCCGGGGCGGCGAACCCTACCGCGGATCTGATGATAATGGGACTTCCGACGCGCCTTCCTGATTCATCACCAGCGAGCCTATGTGCTTGCCACTCGGAGCTGAAGAGCGAAGGCTTCCTCTGTCCGCGGTGCATGGCCAAAGTGTACGATGTGCCGACCGATTGCGATATTTGCGGGTTAATGGTCGTGAGCCCCCCGCACCTTACGTGGGGCTATCATCACTTGTTTCCCGTCAAGCCTTACCAAGCAGTGCACGCGGTGGACCGATTTCCGTACAGCCGGTGTTATTTTTTTCTCATAAACTTTGTAGAACTTCTGTGGAAGATGCCGGTGTGCAGACAGACGTATGTCATGCATGCGGCCGTGCTTTTCCAGCCACGCCGTCTGCCGCACCCGCTTCCGAGGGCATCAGCCCGCTGGGTCGGTACCGATGTCCGGACTGCAACCACGACTTCTGTTCGCAGTGCGACGTGTTCGTCCATGACGTAATACATTGCTGTCCGGGGTGCGGCAAGTAGCACAGGGGGATAGTATCTATTGATCAGTCAGCCACTAGTACGCGCTGGTTCCGCTTCTTTCTGACAATGCACGTCTTTCTTGCGCTTGTCGTTGCTAGTCCGTCCCCAAAAGATCATCATCGCGTTTTTTCGGGGGGTGAAACATGACCCCAAGGTGAGACCCGATCGCGGTATATGCATCATCATTTTCAAACAGGCAAGTGCTGTCTGGGGTGGGTCATCCTCGAGTCTACAATTTGCGCTCTCCCCGCCTGTTAAGACATTGCATTGAAATCCCGCCGCGTGAGCGGCGACGGCTCGCTTTCCGTACTTTGAAGGCCGAAATGCATGCCTAGGACTAAGCACCGTGGACGAACGTCCGTGGCGTACCACTATCACAAATTTTGCTTCGACTTCGAGGAGCCTTCGGTCAGTACCGAAGTCTGAGGAGATGGCCTTGGCGGTTTATGAAACAAAAGCAGCTAACATACATCGATAGTGGAAAGGAGCTGTGTCTAGACGCTCACTTACGCCCGATGGACTCCATTAGCAGCCACTCGGTGACCTCGTTTACAATTCTAAGTACAAGGGTAACTAATCACTACAGATCACGTCGAACGTTCTGGTACATAGGGTCTGGCTCCGGAATTTGAAAGGAAAATGTCCTTCTACTATTAGTGGTATGTCGAATTTCATCGATCTGGGTTCCCCGGGTCCTGAATTAGTGTCCTTCCTTCCTCTGATCACCATAGAATCTCCTGGCCGCCTTAGAGAAATCCACAAAAACCCTAAACCAACATGACACAGACGGAATGCTTTTTTAAATTTAAATCTAAGACGCCAACATTCCACGTAGCTGCAAAGTCACGCCTGAAAAGAGTTAAAGGTTTCAAACAACGCCCCGGCCGGGTTTTGCTCGTCAGTACTTACCAGATCGTACCCTTGCTGTAGTTTGGACCTCACCACGTCCTCGGTACTACTGCAGGCCCCATCATTCACCGTGGGGTTGCCCTGGGGCTTACCCACCACTTGCACGCTCTGATCGCCGTACACGTTCTGCGTGCGCAGCACGCTAATTTCCAAGATTGTGGCGTTCGACTGACGGGAGAGATTGATCTGGGCGATGCCCAAACGCACGATGATGACCAAAGGCGATATCGCCTGCGATCTCTGCGTCAGAGACAGGCCGACCATCGTTATGCCGGACACCACACGACGCACCGCGATCTGCGTGGCGATGCCGACGCCAGCGATTCCGGCCTGGTAGCCGGCCGCGAACAGACCAAACATGATGATCGTGCAGGTCGTGATGAGCGCCCCACACTCCACCACCACGAGCAGAAAGCCCCGGTAATTGAATCGTCGCCGGCTGCCCAGCACGGTGGTCATGCGATCCGCTTTCCAGAGGCGGTACGCGATGCCAAAGGTTGCCGTGACGTTCGTGGCGGTCTCGAACCCCCACGCGGTCAATCCGAGGTGAACCAGCTGACGGGATTTGCCTACGGCCGTGGCTGGTATAAAGCCAGCAATGGCGGTCGCGCTGACACCTGGTGAACGTCCCAAGTTCGCGACGTCACAAAACTACCTTTCGTTGATTGCCACTCACAGATATGTCCGATAAAGAAAAATGACTATCCTTGGGGGTCAGCACGACGAGGGAGCACAGCGGCCTGTAATGGCATACCGGAATGACGATGACTTTCCATTTCCGTCCCCAGAGACCGTACAAGCGCCATATCTGCGGTCCCGTGAGCAGAACGATGTCGGTGGGGAAATGGCACGCACCAACAAAAATTCTTGTACATATGCCTAAGTCCGATAATCTTCAGTCATCCTCATGCAGGAACAAAAGCGGCTCACGTTCATCACGTAGATGTAGAAGCCAACAACAAACAGGGTACCGGGATCATTGTAGTATGCATCAGGGTTTCCTCCAGGGGCGAAAGCTTGGAGCAGCTCGGTGAGTGCGATGACAACATGAGCAGTAGATATTGAGAACTGCAGGATAGCTGCGGCGAGAACACTATGTCATTTCGGTGAGCGTTGTTTGATTCATTTAGCCAGCGGGAGTTACCTGCGAGACGATGAAGCGCTTATTGCAAAGATATGGAGACATAATCCAAACAGCATGCAGCTTGGAGATGAATCAGCTTCTCCTGCCATATAAAAAACGTGGAGCAATAGCGCACTTGACACCTAAGCATCGATAATCACCACAGAAGGTTGAGACCAGGAACCCATGCTCTGTATTCCAAGTGCACGCACCATAAAAAATGGCCTCCAACCACCCGCAAGTGAGGTACATCTCCCCGATGGTTTGGGCCATGACGATAAAAGACTCAGAAAGAGGTGAGGGTGAAAATAGGACAGGAGATCATAGCTGTGCGCAGGATTAGACGAGCTATTTTCAAATGACTCCAATCTCGGCAAAAGCATGACAGTATGTGTATGCTTGGTGTGGCTCTTTAGGATAGTTAATCTGCCCTACCATTTCTGGGCCGCTAAACGGCAATGGGTTCCTTTCGATAGCTTCGGCTCACTTCTAACCTGAACCTCATCAGCAAAGGGTCTGATGTGTGGCGCTCGGTTGCCCCAGTCGTTTTGATAGTGTCACGGTATAAAGGCGTCCCTCCGGAACTCTTCCGATGGAAGTTCGAGTAAAGAGCACTCTTTACAAACTTGCCCACTGCTCAGCACCCACATATACTGAGCTTGAAGCCACTGCTTGTACAGGTCCACCGCCACTAGTGCGGTCACCGATAAGCCCCAATTACTGGCGTCTTACGATCGGTCGCCTATGGCCGCCGTGACATCCTCGACAAATCCACAATCGAGGCGCACCAGATCTATTTAATAATTTGATAGGTGTTCGTGTCACGTTTAAAATTCGAAACGAGAGCATTTCGCAGCCTTGATCGCCCGTAGCCGCACCGATTTGGAAGGACTTGTTCTCGCGTTCGAGGCGCGACGCCTGTCGTCGGGAGGAAACGACCATCACGTCCAGCACCAGAGATAGGGTGCCATTTGGTTAGTCTGTTGTACCTGTCAAAGCCTGTCTGACAGAAAACGCATTTGCAAAAGTCGCGTCTCCGGAAACGGCCGGGCGAGGACCCTGGTGCTGCTTATGTAACATTCCTGCTGCCAATGGAGCGACTGTCAAAAATAATGACTGCCATCTTAAATTATTCATATTTCTGAGGCAACGCAAATACGGTAGAAAGTTGCTCCAAGTCGTCGAGATAGTAGTAGTTTATGCATGGTGACAGTCAGATCAAAACTTGAAGCTCACTCCGACGGAATTCAAATTGGCCTACATTCAAGTGCCTTGCCTGGCCGTTTTCGAGGCACGGCTTTTGATCAGTCGAAATCGACCCTGTAATACTACACCGATGGTCTACCGTGCGAGATTGACCTCCTTTTTTTCGCAGCTGCGTCGTCAATAACATCGTAACTCTCAAAACGTGACATTCCGTCAACTCGCCTCAAGCGTTCATTTCGTTTCTGGAGCTGACAGACGGACGTGCCCCAGATAGTCTAGAACGTGACTCGGGAACGAGATGCTCAGTGGCGGTCGGCAAGTCCCTGTCACTTAGGTCTCCTTTCCCCCTTCCTTGAACGCCACTCCGACACTGCGATTATGGGGGTGTGTGCCAAACTCAATTTTCACTCAGAAGCCCACTAGGTCGGAACAAAAGAGGGCGACATGTTCTCCCTGCACCTCGCCACGGTACCGCTGTCATCTTTGTAGCAAGCGGGCGCACCGTAGCGCATACCGCTACACTGTGATGGTGATTTTACCGAGGCGCTGCCAGTACTCGCGGCTAACATATATTAGTAGTAAGTGTCCGCTCGGTAACTTCTACCCACAACAATGCACGTCCTTTCTTGCACCTGGGTTTTCTTGCTACCTTCCCGTCCATGCTGGTTCCAACGCCCATGAGAGCAGAGTTGTTCCGGGAGACAGTATAGCGACTGTCATCCCCACACGTGCCATTCGGATCAGAGCACCTGCTGCGGAAGGACGACACCCATTTGGGTACATCCAGTCCGATGGACTCTCCCCCAAGTGCCCCGCTGGGCAGTTCTGTCCTCTCCTCCCACATGTCAGCTGAGCCGTAGCGGTGGGTCCATTTTGCCTGGCTTCCTGGCTATATCACTGAGCTCCGACGTGAGCACTACCCAACTGGTCCGACGCGACATGTTACGACGTTAACGTCAATGATTCCGTGCGTCTCAGTGTTGTTTCCATGGCGTTCAGTTCCTCCATTTCAACGCGCTTGCCGCGCGTATCTGTTAAGTGGGCCGGTGCTACGGTCGGTCAGCCTTGCTAGGTCGAAAATGCAGCGTACATTGTCTATTCAAGCACGAGCGGGTCTAGCGGCATCGTGTCACGGTAATTCATACGTCGTTGGGGTGGTGAATGTTCGTCGACCGGGATAATTGCCAAGGAAGGCCATGCTGTCACGACGCCAAGCAATTGATTTGCATGGAAAGGGAGTTGTTGCGTCTTGGCGGGTCTGAGCGTCATTGTAACGTTACTGTTCATTACATATGCGACATAAGACCTCGATGGGCATATGTCTGAGGTATGTTTGGCGTGTAATTCAGCGTATTTTGGATCCCTCTACCAGGTGTCAGCGCGGTGTCGTTGAACGCGAGAAGCGGCTGCCAACGCTGACGCGAACAAGCAAGTAGAAGAATATCTCGTTCTCACGCTGAAGTTCCGGTATGTGTAGCGTATAATTCGGTAGCACATCGAGCAGATGCAAGAGACGGTGCGGACGTCAATCATCAAGTCGCTCGGCACTAGCGGTACTATGTACAGCACAGGGTCTGAGGGTTCCTCCCGCCCAATGCTGCAGCATAGAGCAAGCAGGTCGTCTGGGTTACGTTGCTATGTCGTGGAGGGCGACATTTAGATTTAGTACACTTACCCACTGCTAGTGGTAATATTAGTATGTTGTGTTAGCGAGCGTCTATTTTCTGGGTTCTGGGAGAGACGTGCTGAGCCGAATTCCGACCTCACCTCATTTCAACATACACTGTGCGCCGTGCTCATCGACGCGGACGTCGACGACTTCGAGCAGAATGTCTCTATCGCTCTCGCCTCGTCGCCAGGCCACCGTGTTGCCCTCGCTGCCACCCTCGCCGTCACTCTTTGACGAAGTTTTCAGTCACCGGCATTCGTGGAACGTTCGCCTCGGGGAATCTCCGGACTCGCACAGTTCTGCGGGCAGTTATAGTACAAAAGGCAAGGGAAAGCGGTCGTCCGAGTACGAATATGAACAAGACGACGACGAGGACCCACAACCTATGAGCAAGCACGAAGCGTACCCTCCCATGACCGACCAAGCCGCAGAAACGCAGCGAGTAGAAGAGGTGCGCGTCGTGTCTCTACTCCGCCTTGGACGAGCATGTGCATAACGCGCTCGTGATGCCGTCTTCCCCCTCCTCCCACACGCGCAGCGTCCTGTACTGATCTGACATTAACGTTGCCACAGACGCTCCGGCGCTGGGAACTTGCCGAACGTCAACGCCGGAAGTCCCAACGCGAGTCCATCCACCACTCCGCCCACCCCTCCCTCATCTCCAGCGTCACCCGCACCGCCGCGCTCGCCCTCTCCCGCCGCAGCGCCTCCATGGGCTCCTCCATCGGGCCCGCCGGCCCCCGCGCGTTCAAGCCCCACGACGCTGTCGACGTCGCACGCGAGGGGTACGCCGTCCCCCTCAACGAAATCGACCCCGCGAGCGTGCCCGTGCACTCCCCCAGCCCGTCCGTGCGCGGACAGAGTGCGAGCATCGACGCCGGGACCGCGTCGGACAACCCGTTCGTGCACCCCTCGGACACCCCCACCCCGACGTCGGCGCGACGGCCGTCCACGCCACCTTCGCCCTCCCCGTTCGCGGACGCGCGTGGGCACGGGGCAGAACGCAAGCGGTCCGCGGGGGGCACAGGTCCCCCGCGCACGCGTCCGCCGGAAGACCGACCGCGCGTAGTACCGCTCCAGCCCACGTCCCAGCCTGCACTTCGACCTTCGCGCGACGATCCGGAAGAACGACGAGAGGTACGGTGGTGGCATGATTGGTTGTGCGGATGCAGCGAAGGTCCAGATCGGGGCGGCGACAATCAGGTACGTCGTCACGACGTCATCATTGTTGCCTCTTGCTCATGACGCGCTTGTCCCCAATGCAGGCTGGTCGGACAAATCCATTCGAATGATATGGTACTGTGATTCGCGATGGGCACATGTTGTTCGCTTTCCGTTTCCGTTTCCGTTTCTCTTTTCTACATTTTAGTCGGTCATTCTTTATGCGCACATTCGCTATGGACCCGTATACACACAAGCGTAGATGGTGTACATACGTTGTTTAACGTGTTGCCCGTCCTCCGTTTGTCCTTTCCACATACCGTATGTATTTATTCCCATTTACTTTTCGTTCGGTGGATCTTAATAGACAATGTAAATTCTAGAGTGTGAGGGAAACAAGACATGATACGAGAAAGGTCTAGGTAAGGCATGATGCGAACATAGGAATGATGCGGCCACGAAGTAACTAGTAGCTCGTAATCATGGCGTTTTGAGGCCACCACGGACACATTTAATGCCGTGGACGCGAGAGGAATGCTATTCCGAGTCAGTAGAAGGGAATCGCACCAGCCTGCGCTGTTGCTTCGTCGCGTCTGTTTTGGTATCCATGTCTGGATCGTCATCGACCTAGAGGAACAGTTCACAAAGGAGGCTCTTCAGCGGGCACGTAGCACAGTCAGGAAGAGTGAACAAACAGACTTTTATGCGTTCAGTCTCGGTCACCCTGTCGCTGCTCCTACTGCCAGACGCGTGGTTATCGACGACGACGACGACCCCCTCTTCTTCCATCGCAGTCACAGTGATCTCTGTTATCGCTGACGAGGACTGACCGGTGTCCGTCTGCTCAGGTCCAACTTCAAGTGCCGATTTAGTACTGCCGCCGGTATCCACCCCACGTTCAACATCAATGTCAGGGGTGGCAATGACTGGGTCATTCTCTGGACGGCGGGCGTAAAAGACCCAGTCGGGAACCATTGTCCCAGTTCTCGTACGAGTCCACGTGTAGCTCAGCGTGAGCTGGACGCCTCTTCCCAAATTGAATGATGGGATGGAAAGCCCGTCTACAGCAAAGTGTGACGCCGCGACCGTGATATGAAGACAGACTAAAGGCTTACGGATGATGATGGAACCAAGGACTACGAATGTTACAATCGGCTGGATCAATGCGGCAAGCATCTGTGCCTGATTTTCGGGTGGATTCGCGGGTTCGGGAAGCCGAGTAAGAGCAAGGCAAGACACGAAAACCGCACTGACACCCATCTATGTGAGGAAACATTGTGTGATTGCTGAATTCCACGACAGAAGGGAGACACGCACAGGACCTACAGAGGAAGCGTGAGCATCGGAAATAATATAACAAGCCATGGTTACACACCAAAATGCCCGCAAAACAATGCCTCTTTCCAAGATGTGATTTCGGGTATCCACCTGTAAAGTAAGAGTAAAGGAGGGATGCGTCGAAGGACGAGAATCGCAAGCATCAGCGTGACCAATCGCCATGGAGTAACCCCCAATTCTGGCGAATTATATGCATCAAAAGGGAGCCAGGCACCAATATAAATGAAGCAGCCACAGTTCAAGACATAGTCAATTACGGAT
Organism: Heimioporus aff. retisporus; assembly: GCA_038094615.1. Taxonomy (NCBI): domain Eukaryota; kingdom Fungi; phylum Basidiomycota; class Agaricomycetes; order Boletales; family Boletaceae; genus Heimioporus; species Heimioporus aff. retisporus. The sequence goes on from JBBPUI010000566.1 coordinate 18,263, forward strand.
GAAAATGAATCATCAGCCGTCTGGACATTGAAATGACCATCCCATGAGATTGCACTGCCTATTGAATTGTGAGATCTGACATGGCAGAGAACCGCTAAAACTCTGACCTGCTGCAAAGGCTGCCAAAAGATCGTCGACACCAAGGGAAGCAGCAATGCCGATCGTGAACATGGACAGCGCCAGATATTGTGCGATGTATGATTCGCGGTCAATAAAACCCTTACGATGGCTAAGTTTCATCAACTTAGAAAACATCAACCCTGTCGGGAAGTAAGCAGACATTATGTTCAGTAAAGAATGGAAACTTTCCGAGAAGGGCTCCGAGGGTGGTCCCCAGAAAAACCTCGTCTGCAACATGGCAACCAAATCAACGTCGGATAGTCAAATTTTGGGTGTGAAATACCCACATAACCACCCGACGAGGAACCATTTCCCGATAGCAACACGAGTTGAAGTTTCAACAGTCAGGTAAATTGCAATGCTGAGAAAAGGGTACGCTAAACCGTCGTTTGCGGCAGACTCGGCAGAGAGAATCCGTCGAATATCCACGGGAACATGCTTTGTGGAAAATTTTCCACCTAAACAAACAATTGGTTGGATACTGGGATGGACCATTGCTTGAGGTGTACGTACG